>CAXARX010000422.1:0-12614 GCA_963971425.1 Bryoerythrophyllum caledonicum | reverse complement strand
CTGGTTTCAAACAGAGTGCCCGTAAAACGTGAAGATGAATCGGTGTCGACACGTCCAGTAGCCCACGAGTCCAGGGTGATAGTCGACTAAGGTGGTACGAAAAGACTGTCACAAACAGACATGGAGCCATGTCACAACTACTCTTTCGTGTCACATGCCCAACTTGCTTTTGATTTCAAATGTTGGTCTACAAAATGTGAGTCTTGACTTCCATGCCATCACACATATCGTAAATTTTCAGCAAACCGGTCTATAGTTCAATGAGAAGAAGTATATTTGTTCGTACTATAGACTTGTCATAGTTTTAAAAATGTAACAAATATACTTCTTGTGGAAGCTCTGAAGTTCACAATTCTACAAAACTTTCAGATTACATGCACAACATGTTCTTTTCGGTCATTCCAAATGAAAAATGATGATCTCAGACTTGAATTTGCTTGTAAGAGCAAGAAATGGGCTGATTTTCAAAAATACTTAAAATGGGGTTAAATGTTGATTTTTGCTCCAAATTCTTATCAAACCTTCTTTAGCATACAAATATCTATCTTAAAATATAAAGTATTTACAAGAGTACCTTTTTTTCCATCATTTTCTTTAAAACCTAGTTTTTGGTGCCTTGATTCAACATATATACTACGTAGTATGTTTGGTATATTTTCAACCTCTGCAGTATGCAGTATTCTCATCTCGGGAAAGGATTGGTCTACTTATAGAGCAACATGTGTTATGACAATACAAAGTCCCAAAAATCAGCTCTTTGTTCACCTAACATTTTGTTGGCCATGATTTCTTCACACCTAATCAATGGACGGTTGGCATTCAACAACAATTTAACAAAAGGCTTCAAAACAAACATACTGTGAAGTATATCATTTTTGCCCATTTTGTATCCCCCTTAGTATACTTTCACCTTCCACCTCATCTGATCTATTGCCGCAACGGTCTTCCTCATGAGAGCACCCCGGTTCAGCATCGACGTGGTGACCGCCATTTTCGTCGGACTCCTCATCATTGTTGGACTCCTGTTTGTCGACCACAACTCAACCATCTCCAACGTGGTTATAGCACTGCCAGGACAATTGCAACAAGTGACTTCCATCATCGTTCCAATTCTCATCATGACCCTCACTCGACGGAATGGTGCTCTGTCGTACCACGAATTTAAAAAAAAAATAGTTAGGAAGATAAGGTGGTTATAATTAACCATTATAGATATGTTTTAGAATTAATCTAAAATTAATAGGAGCTGTTAGATAGAATTAGGATAGGAAGAATAAAAGGTTATTTTAAAAACGGGAAAAGCTCGTATGTGAGCGGAGAGCGGTGAGCAGAAAAAGAGACCGGAGAATCATACATTTCATGTGCACAAATTGCATTAAAGGGGCCCTATTACCGTGGTCTTTTTTTAAAAAAATCTTTATATATGCCAATATTTTCCTTTTTGGTTACTATATAAAAACTAGGGCTGACGTCATCGTTAACTATTATCAAAAGAACTGAGTGCAAAAAAAAAGTGTTGATGTCATTGTTAACAAAAAATAAAAAGCCGTTATCAAAAATATGAAGTTCTGAAACCAGTATACAAAAATGGAATGTCAAAATTCACTCTAACTCGGCACTAAGACTAGTACTTAACATCAATGTCCGAATGCATAAGTGGTTGCCATACATTTGTGCTGCCAAATAAAACTGGCGGTTGGCCATTCCGTTCGTTGCGACGAACAGCCCTCCGTAACATGGCGATCAATTGGTGAAGCTGAAATGCCGACAGCGTCCGCACTGGTCGAAGCAGCGCTGCATCAAATGGCAATGAAATAAACGTCCGCGCACCTAGCAATAGAAGATTGCGATTAAAACTCCGCCGAAAGTGAGGAATCCAAATGTGTCGAGGTCTAGGGCCATCTCCACGGCCACCAAAAATGAGAGCCATGTGTAGCGAAGCTCTCACCGCTGTGACCTCCAATGAACCCTCAACAAGTGACCACCATCAGGCACTGAGCTGCCGAATGGAGTAAATGCAATCAACAACATCGCGGATGCCAGAATCAGGAGTGCGATGGTTGATCATGTGTAGTGACCTAGCGATGCGTGGCCAAATGCATCCCAAGACAACATCGTCCACCAAACCTAGGATCAACAAGGCATTCAACCTCGAATCCGCGCTCGGGTCTGAAACAAACAAATTAAAAAGAATCAAGCAACGTAATAGCTACAGAAGTGTACAACATAAACAAAAATATTGAAACCTCTTCCAACTCTGGAAGGGTTCAAACATGCAATCGTAGTGCTCATCAAAGCTCTAGGGCGAGTGCGCCTAAAGCAACTCCATGAATGGAATTGCATCCAGGGCATAGCTTGTCCTGAAAGCAACTCCATTGACAGAGTTGCTATCCAGGCCCTTGCCCTGGATCTCCAATGAGTTTCCTCTCATTTCCGAGAAGAAACTTGATGGAGATTTAGGGCAAGGGCCTGGATAGCAACTCCGACAATGGAGTTGCATTCAGGCACGCCATGATCTGGATACAACTCCATTGACGACGAAATCCTGTCCATTGCCCACAAGCATCGATGAGTACCCTCTCGGAAACGAGAGGGTACTCATTGGAGCTCCTGGGCAAGCACCTCGATAGCAACTCCATCAATGGAGTTGTATTCAGAACAAGCTATGCCCTCGATGCAACTCCATTCACGGAGTTGCTTTCGGCGCACTTGCCTTGGAGCTCGGATGAGTACCCTCTCGTTTCCGAGAGGGAACTCATTGGTGCTCCAGGGTAAGCCACCCCACATCAATGGAACTCCATTGCTGGAGTTGCATTCAGGCACTCCATGCCCTGGATGCAACTCCTTCGGAGCCCCAAGCCGGGCCATTGCCCTGGCGCTTTGATGAGTATCCTCTCGGATCCAAGAGGGAACTAATCGAAGCGCCAAGGCAATGGCCCGGATTGCAACTCCGTCAATGGAGTTGAATTCAGGGTAGGCCATGCCCTGGATGCAACTCCAGTGATGGAGTTGCTTTCAGAAAACATGCCGGAATGCTTCGATGAGTACCCTCTCGAAAACGAGAGGGTACGCATCGAAGCTTCACGGCATTCGGACTGGATGCAACTTCCAACACATCATAAAATTCTGGACCAAACACCAAAAAACTTCAACACATCCAAAGAGCCGCCATTCACAAAACACCTATAAACTCCAACACATCCAAAATAATTGATTACAAAACCACGAAGTGAAGCAACCGCAACTCACCTCGGTTTCCAAGAGCCTCCATCGCGGTTGAAGGCATGTCCTCGGAGAGCTTCACCAACGATCGAAATAGAGTGTCCACCGCCGCAACCCAGGGCACCGAATACCAAGGGCACCAAAAACAAGACAAGAACTGTAGAGACATGCAAACAAGCCTCATCAATGCATATAGAAGTGAAACATATAGTTTAGGGAGTTTCATAGCCTCTAGTGTTTGTACCAGCATGCGTTTGAAAGGTAAGTCCGCGGCCATCAACTCATGAGTTTGAAAGGTGAGTCAGGGGCATTAAACCAGTTGCACCATCATGATCACAAGTGCAACTAAAATTACGATTTAAGTAGCAAAGAACGATAAGATTTCAGATTGACATTTTCGAAACAGGGGTACAGGACTTGGAGGCTACTATGATCATCATTGCTGATAAGATAGAAGACACTCAAAAACTGTCTAGCGGTCCTTTAAGAAAGACGGCACGTACATATCAGAGTCTACATCAGAGCCAGTATCGCAACCACCATACATGAACGCACACCCATCATCAGATGACTCCGCTTGATCCGACTCGAATCCCAGAAGGTCCTCTTCGAGATTTGCATCGCCATCGCCAAACTCCAGGTCGGAAGACTCCACCACATCCATCTCCGATCGCCAGTGGTCCTCCACTTTGCGCACAACACTGCCACCGACACACTCGTCGTCGGAATACTCACGACAATAACTGAAGTAATCTACACCCTCATCGTTAAAAATGTCAAACATGTCGGTGCAATCAAATCCGAGAGCCATCAAATCCTTGTGACTACAGAAGCCGTCAGAAACTACATCAACGTTGGTTGTCGTTATGTTGACCCCTTCCTCCTTGACACCTCCCACATTGCTAAAACCCTTGGCTTGGAGCTGCAAATCCATTGCCTCTCTCTCTACGAACTCGAGCCATATGGCGAGTCTCTACCATCTTCACTAACAACTCAAAACGCCTCGCAAATTGTGATGCATTTGCCATTTTGATGTTCCTATTTATACTCACCGACATGCAAACCAGTCATAAATGATTTAAGCTATCATAATTACTCACTAAAACATCTCCTCAAAAGGAAGTGTGACGGCGTGCTTGAGAAACTTCACCATGATTGAACAAAATCATGAGGGTGTCTTGCCTGGAGCGTGAGAGGGCATTGGCCGCGAGCTTGAGACAACCCATCAAAGTTGTACATGGATCATTGGAGTGGAGATTGATAAATAAGACTTGCTTTAAGTGTGTCGGGGCAAATGCTGCGTGCATGAAACATGCCATCGTGGTTGTACACAATCATGGAGTGTCATATGATTATCAAGCCGGTCATAAGTACGGACTTCGGCGGCGAGCTAGAAAGGTACAAATAATGCTGAATTAGATGATTATGGCCGGGCTTGATTAATCAACATGACTTGAGTGTGGGAAGATTGACGGCGTCCTAAAACATTAAATCGATGGTACAGTCTAACCATAATAATATCACATTCTGTGATTCAACCAAAATGTGATAAAATCAATGTGTGGCAGTTTTCATAATATCTCGTTAGGCAATTTTAGGCAAAATGTGATTATCAAAAAAGAAGGCCATATTTTTATTTAAAAAATATTTAAAAAATCAAGTAATTAAATAAAATTACATAATGTCATACACTCAATCAATCGTAATCAGATGTTGTAAATCACAAAATAACAAATGAATGAATTATTGAAATCTCATAATGAGACTTATCATATTAGTAAATGCATTAAAACCTAACAATGATTTATCTCATATCAAGTCAAATGGCCATTGTGAAACTGGTTCACATTACACAAATAGTATCATCAATTCATCGCCAAAAAAGCAAGGATACCCCCATACGCCCTATACTGTACAAAATCCACAAAGAAACCAACCGCAAGCAAATCCTTGTCCACTCCCGAATCTCAAAGCATTTAGAGCTCAGAATCCTCGTTGTTCATAGAACCGTCGTCTTCATTAACATCTATGATTTGCACACATTTTTGCACAATGATTTATACAATGTGATATTTTAATTCTGGAATCATCCCCAATCGCAAATACAATAAACATATATTTGAAGCTGATTAAGTGGTAATGGGATGGATGAGGGTGGGCTAGACCTCAATTGTATAGGTGTTGGCAATGGGAGTTTATGGAATATAGATATACATGGATACTTTGTGGAGCTATATCCCAAGCTCTACTCAAAACCATTCGGAACTCATGCCAATTGGTTGTACTTCTGATTTCTTTATCATATCATTCTATACTGAGGTTGACAGATGCCGAAATATATTATTTAGATAAGAAGCCACAAAAAACTTGCATGGATACTAAGTCACAAAATGCAATGATAGTATGTTTATAATATCCACGACGCTAAGATTTGCTTGCAGAGCATTTATCTGATCCAAAGAGAGTGTCGAAGTCATTATCTTCCTCTGCCTGAATGTCTAGAAATTTATAAACTGCTGGATCAAAATGCTGCCTTCTAAGACGAGAAGCAGGTGGGGAATTTGAAGCCTCTAGTGCATTGGCCATATCCTTCGCGTATACGGGCAAGAAAGGAAAACGTTCGGGACTTTGAGGTACAGAGAAATAACGTTTGCAGTAAAAAGAAGAGTCTATGAAAATTGATGCCGAGATAGAGAAGAAAATCATGACATCAACAACGTTCTTGGTGAAGGTACCGTTGAGTTTCACCTACTTACGGCTTCGATTGTTTGGCACGCTTTGGGGGGGGGCTCAAAGTCCATATTGGCAGCATCTGGAATGACACTTGGAATGTCGGAGGGTAGAGTCAAATGGTCAGAGTCGTAGTCAGATACATCCATGTGGTCTTCGACACGCATCGCAGGGACTTGGATAGTGAGAGGCTTCAGAACGGCCTCAAATACCTCCGCATCGGCCTCAAGCGCAACGATGTGACGATCGTGATCCTTGCAGACTCGAATAGAGTTTCCTGGAAAAAAATCAGACAGTGAAAACTAGCGGAAAAAAAAAATTAAATAAAATCGGAGAAATTTTTAGGCGCACCTGTAGCGGCGGTTATGTCAACTACGACGTCCCCTTCGTCTGATGCAGATAGAATCAACGACGTGTAGAAGTGCAGACCACGTTCCTTTGCCCCACGCCACACCCGATCAGCAGTCCGAGTGAGTGTCTCATTGCTCACAAAATTGAGGATGGCATCACTCCCAGCAATATCCAGTGAGAGCTCCTCAAGTGCCGGATGCTTTCGGAATCGGAAGTTTGATTTGCGGTACGCTTTGACTGGACCTTGAAGAGAATTGGCACGCACAAGAAGAACGACCTTGAACAAGTTAGTAGTCCCTGAAGTCGCAGCAACGGATCTTTCTGGCAGTCTGTTAACACCGACCCACTCCTTCATGACCTTGAATCTGAACCCATAAGATGCAGATCGTCTTGTCCTAATCATCAGAAAACATTAGAAACAGACCGCCATCGTCATGCAAGAAGACGTTGGCAAAACCAAAGAGCATCTTCATCTAGCCAGTCGAGAGCATGTTCCAACCGGGAACTTCATCTGGATTTAGTGATACATCAGGCACGGGAAGATTGTCCGGTACTTGAGCGAAAATGAGGTCCATCCTTTGCCCCTTCTGGACGACATTCCCTCGCACTAGGCAAGTCTTTCCGTCATTGCAAGTAGTGACAAAGTGAGAGATCTCATTCCAAACATCACGTGACATTGACTCGTTCATGATCAGCTGTCTCGACGTCTGATCTCCGCCACCGGGGTTCGTGTGACTCATGGGGGTGATGCTCAGACTAGCGGTCGGATCGTCGAGCGGCACCCTCGTGGATGTGGAGTGGGAGTGCGTAACTGACACTGTAGGATTAGCAGCGGATGACTTGAGAGATCGGAGAGGCTACACACGTCGGAAAATTAGAGGAGCAGCTTCTGAATCCTCCGCTGGTGTAGGCTCCGTCCTTGGGCGTAAAGGAATCTCCTCCGGCTGCGACTCTTCAACCTCTAGAGGCCGATCATCCGACAGAGTAACGCGGGCTGGTGGCGGGATGACTACAGAGGCTGTAGCAACTCAATGATCCCTCACGGAGGACTCAAGAAATGTGGATTCCTCCATTACCTGGAGATCATCCTCCACATCCAAGTCATCGTCCACAACATACTTGCCTTTAGCCTTCCTCATCTTAGCATGTCGCTCCTTAGCCTTCTTGTTGGCTTGCAGACGTCTTGTGTTTGGGCTCATTGGCTTCGAGCGCTTCTTCTTCTCCTTCGCTGTCTTAGCCTTCTCTGGAACGTCCTCTTTGACGTCATTCAGAGGACCGTGCCCCTCTTTCATGAAGAGCTCCTCCTCATGGCAATAGTTCTTGTGGCGCTCAACATACCAATAGCACTCCTTCCGATGATCCAACGGAAACAACGACAACTGATACGAAGAGTACATGCAAGAGCTGGACGACGTTGAGTACGCCGTGTGCATCCATAGTAGAAGAGAGGAAATAACACCTTTCTCAAGGAGTTCATGCTTGAATATATATTGGTAGGCAAACCGGGTTGCAATATCTCCGTGATCCTTGACGTCCTCCCATTTCGACAGTCGAGTAAAAGGGGACTCTGCCAGAAAGTGGGTGTTGAACGCATGTTACCACAAGCGGAGCTTCCTTATCGCCAAGTACTCCATCCAAGATAGTGGCTGCTCCCTTGGATGAGAGTTCAGCTCCAGGTTGCCGAGCAGATCATCCATCTTTGGCCCGAGATCCTCCTGAAGCTGTAATAGATATACAGGAATGCGTGAAGAAAACAAGAAAATTGAATAATTCAAAACCAAAGCAGTGATTAAACGTACCGAAGCATAGAAGACCGCTCGTGCTAGAAATTTCTTCAGATCCGCTTCAGAGCATGGATACTCTAGAAAATGATTCTCTTTTCGCCGAAAGTCCGACTCATTCCACATCCTCAGCCACATGACCTTGTACTTGGCGGGAACAACTGTAGTAGCAACGAGCTGAAGCCTCTCAAGGCCCATCTCCACTCGGTCCAAGTTGTGCGTGTCGTAGTTCTTTTGAACCTGTGTCGTGATTCAATAGGTCACAAAATTAGCTATGCATTGTTCACGAAAATGTTCCAGCAGAAATGGAAAAGGTAATAAAGTCCAGTCAAATTCAGAGGAGTTCAAACTTCGACGACATAAGCAGCTATCGATTAAGACAACCTCACGACAGAAAGAAGGAGACCCGGTGTAGCTCGGGTACCACTCAACATACCTTCTCGTAACGAGAGGGTATACTAAGTGGTACTCGTGCTACGCCGGGTACCCTCTCGGAACCGGGGAGGGACTCCACCAGGTCGACCTCTCTCGGTCCCGGGAGGATACCTGGTGTCGCCCGGGTACCACCGGGAGTACCCTCTCGTTACGAGAGGGTACTCTCGATGGTACCCGGGCGACACCGAGTACCCTCACAGGACCAAGTGAGGTCTACCCGGTGGAGTCCCTCCCCGGTTCTGAGGGGGTATACGGTGTCGCCCGAGTACCACCGAGAGTACCCCCTTGTAACGAGAGGGTACTCCCGATGGTACCTGGGCGATACCGGGTACCCTCCCGGGATCGGGAAGAAACTCCTCTTGGTAAACCTCCCTAGATTTTGTGAGGCACCCGGAGTACCCCGTGTACTACTTTACAATCCCTCTCGTAACGAGAAGGTATGCAGGGTGGTACTTGGGGTACTTCGGGTACCCTCTCAAATTTGAGCGAAGACGACGTGAGATAGTCACCCCCTAATTCTGGGAGGGTACCCGGCGTCGCCCAAAATCCACTGGAGGTACCCTCTCGTTACGAGAGGGTACACCATGTAGTATCCAGGCCACGCCAAGAACCCTATCCGTACAATGTTATACTAAACATAGTCATAAATCCGATTCCCAGAGGGTACTTTGTGACGCCTAGGTACCACCTAGAGTACCCTCTCGTTACGGGAGGGTACTCTTGGTGGTACCTGGACGACACCAGGTACCCTCTCGGAATCGGGAGGGAATCACCAAGATGAGTCCCTCCCCGGTTCCGAGAGTATACCCGGTGTCACCCGGGTACTACCGGGAGTACCCTCTCGTTACGAGAGGGCTCGGGGTACTCTCGGTAGTACTCGGACGACACCGGGTACCCCCTCGGAACCGGGGAGGGACTCCACTGGGTGGACCTCACTCGGTCCCGTGAGGGTACCCGGTGTCGCCCGGGTACCAACGACAGTACCCTCTCGTACAGGGTTGTTCCGGCGTCCGTCCGTCCGACTGTGTGTCCGATAGAGGCTCCTGTCCGTCTGGTAGAGAATATTCTAGAATATTTGGGAATAATCACGAATATTTCTATAGATTTGGGGTATATTCTCTGGAATATTCTATGCATCTGTCCAATAAGGGTACCGTCCGTCCTGTCCAACTATCCGTCCGTCCGCTGTCTTTGGACCCCTGACCGTCTATGTAGACAACCCTGCTCTCGTGAGGAGAGGGTACTCCCGGTGGTACCTGGGCGACACTAGGTACCCTCCTGGGACCGAGTGAGGTCCACGTGGTAGAGTCCCTCCCCGGTTCCGAGAGGGTACCCGGCGTAGCCCGGGTATTACTCAGCATACTCTCTCGTAATGAGAGGGATTTGGCCCTCCATATACTCTTGCATTCCTCTTCGTCAGCTTATCACGCTTGAGACGGATTTGGCCCTCCATATACTCTTGCATTCCTTGTCCTGTCTGTTCGTCCTCTAGAGTTTCAGCCAGATACGCGAGTCGCTCTTTTACAGCGGTTTCGTGTAACTCATTCTACATCACGGCAATAACCGAGTAAGAGCTCGCATTGGAAATTTAATTGATCCAAGGATGTGAGGAACAAGGATTACCTGGAATAGGACTTTGACCATCTGAGAAGCGGGAATCGGGTACCACGTAGTGCTTGGCTTCTTAATGCACATATCATAGCGATGGGGCGGAATTAAGTCCTTGTAATACTCTAGTGGTCAAGTGCCGTATAAATGCACCCGGTCAAGTTTATGTAGGGTTGTCATAACGAACGAGTTGAGGTGATCGGACGGGACAACCGGACGGGCGATCCAGACGGCACGTACGGACGGTTCGGACGGATTGCCCGAAGAGCGTCCAGTAATTTTTTGCAAATAAGAAATTTTTACTGTGATCGCCACGTCACATACGGACGTGTCACGCCACCGTGGCACAAGGGCGGAGACGTCCCCGCCCCCAAATGGTAGGGGCGGAGACGTCACCGCCCCTCCCCGCCCAATTTTGGAATCAGGATCTTTGAACGGCCATCTCACTCAAAAATAGTCCAAATAAAGCATGTGATATGTTTTTTGGCATCTACGCAAAATTTAAATGCCAAATCACACCTCAAATGCTTGATTTGGGCTATTTTTGAGTGAATTATGCCCATTCAAACATTCTAACTCCAAATTTAGGCGGGGAAGGGGCGGGGACGTTAGGGGCGGGGACGTCTCCGCCCCAAAATGGTAGGGGCGGGGACGTCCCCGCCCCTAAATGGTAGGGGCGGAGACGTCCCCGTCCCTAAATGGCAGGGGCGGAGACGTCACCGCCCCTCCCCGCCCAATTTTGAAATCAGGATCTTTGAGAGGCCATATCTCACTCAAAAATAGTCCAAATCAAGCGTGTGATATGTTTTTTGGCATCTACGCAAAATTTCGATGTCAAATCACACCTCAAACGCTTAATTTGGGCTGTTTTTGAATGAGTTATGTCCATTCAAACATTCTAATTCAAAATTTAGGCGGGGAAGGGGCGGGGACGTTAGGGGCGGGGACGTGAGGGCGAGGACTCAACCCTTTGAAGGTTGTAGAGGAACAAAGTTGGGCAAACTCCATTCTCGCCTTGGCAAAGGCCTTCCTCCTTCCCATGCGTTAAAAAAACGATATTTTTTATATAAATTTAGTTTTCCTTCCAACTTCTAGGGAATGACATGATTGCCGTAATGATTGAGGAATGCAAAGATATTGTCGGAACGAAATATAGCGGCTTTTTCCTCTATTGGAGTTGAATTAGGAGGAGAAGAAGAACTATGGTCTTCCAATGGGACCGCCGTGAATGTAGTGTTCGTTCATTCTCTTCACTAAGCATATGGCCACGAGACATAGGCTAGTGTGTATAGAACTAACTTCCTCTCTTGAGGGTAAACACTTTTCCACACTAAGTGCTTCCCTACACTAATTGCATTAAAGATAATCGACATGTCATCTCTCCCAAGGGCTTTGTGGGTCCCCATACAACGAGGCCGTGGGATCTTCCATCATAATTGGACGGACTATGGTGGTACTTGAATTAGAATGTTGTGTTACGCTATAAACAATAAATTCTTTTTGACATTTTCAAATAAGGTAATATTCTTTGCACAAGTGAAACCTCCTTTATTATCGACGGACAAATACCATTGAGCAATGTAGTTTTAATGTAAAGATGTGTTCTTAAATGACTCATCTTGAGGTCATATTCAAATTTATGAAGCATAATGTCGAATCGTCCAATGTGTACAACCCTTTTGGATCAATCCACGAATTACTCTTCATAACCGTAGGGTCAATGAAATATCTATCTTTAAATTGTTGAGGTTATGATTATTTATCGCTATATTCAATCATAAAGAAAGATGATGCAAATAAAAGCATTCTCTAAAGGCCACAATGTTCCAAAGTCGAAGTGGTTCTCTCACAACACTTCTTACTAAATGGTGTCAATTTAACTTTAAATTAATTAAACCTTGCAAAGGTTAGATGAAACTCCAAAAGGCTTTGCAACTAAGGGTGACACCTTCCAAAGGTCACATTAAACATGTCTATTGTAAAAGCTATGGATGTAGGGGAGAGATACACGACCAAATGTTTTTTAGTATACATATAGATGTAAAATACATTTTAACCCAAGTAGAGCACGTTTACACTTTTTGGGGAAGTTGGAAAAAAAAGTAATCTCGAAGGGGCCACTAGCATAAATTGTGGAAACGACGTACGATAAAGAAATAGGGGCAAATATATTCACTTAGGATAAATTTTATAAAGAAAGTACATGAAACATACATTGCTTTAAAAGTGTGAAATATGGTTATAAATAATATATAAATAGATATAATATCAAAGAACTATGTAATTGATACATACAAAATATCATGGAATGAATAGGTACAAAATTTGAATGGTAGATTATACTGATTTGTGTTCTCACTATTTCTCAATGGATGAAAAGCGAGTATTTATTGTGGGGCACTCATGCAACATTGTATTGTTGGGTAAGTTGTACATTTCCTCCGTGGTTTACTCCGTGGGAAGTTTACATGAGCCCTTATGTTTGGG
>CAXARX010000421.1:0-26070 GCA_963971425.1 Bryoerythrophyllum caledonicum | reverse complement strand
TACAGATTCTAGTAAAACGGATATGAAAGGAAACAAACAATTTCATGTCCAAATGTAACCATAGGATTTCAAATAGGACTTACCAAATAACCTATTCAAAAAATTCATTGACATTGACTGCACGGATTGAAAGATTATTGTGTTTGAAGTAGAAAAATCGATTCATTTTCTTCTGCGCGTTCAGTGGATCAACAACTGTTACTACACTTGGTGTTAAATATTTGTACTACATATGGTTTAAATGCATTACATCATGTTAAACATGATATTAGTTCCCATGTACATCAATTTTTAGATGTGAAAAAGGGATGTAGCATATTTTTAAAAATTGTGCAAAGAGTGGAGGTTCAAAACATGTCAATTCACATTTATTGTTTTTGTGAACTAAATGTGTTTTACAATGTTGATCTGTACGGCAAGTAAGTAGATTTACACCACATGTAGGAGTAAAAAAAATAAAATATATGAAGATCTATAAGTTTTATGAGGAAAGAAAGAAGACTTTTGAAGCATTGCCAGAAAATTTGTGAAAATGGTTGACTTGGGTTAAAACAATTTTTAAAATTAAATATATCCACATTATGTAGACATCTTCAAGAAAAGCTATATTCTTATTCTGTGCAAAAATGTCAATGTCAATAAAAACTTCTCGGAAAATTAAGGAGCTGCGCAGATTCTCGATTTCTTACTTTCAAAGGTGCTAGCTTGCAAACAAAAAATCCAAAAAACGTATAAGAAATAGCTCCACCAAGCTCTTACGAGGAACAATCTAGTATAAAAGTTTCAAACATTTTTTTTTTTCCAATTTTAGATACCTATCGTAACTCAAGAAACTCCTCCCAAATAATTTTGAGTCTCTACGAGTTCAGCAATGACATACGGATTCCAATGGCCCATTCATTATACTAGAAATCATAATTGCAAAAAGAAGTTAGACGAGAAAGGATAAAAGAATGAGGTAGATAAAAAAGACAATGTTGAGCTGAATTGTACTTAAAACAACATACACATGATTTTATAATTTGAAAGAAATATAAATAAATCACTCCACGTCATCCAAACTATCCTCGCTACCAATCCCTTCCTCTGCTTCTACATCAAGGTACTTTAAAACACCCTTGTCATATTTCTGCACTTGATGTTGAGATTGTGGAGAACTTAGCGTCGACAAGAATGCGGCTGTTTCTTCAACGTACACTGGAAGATTAAATGTTAGCGGTGGAGATGGGGGCATTGGCCTCAATATAGAAGGTATATGAGAAGCTTGGTGAGCTCTGCAAAATAGCATAAAATAAATGAAAATTTTAGAAGTATGAAAAAAAGCACAGAAATGTTTATTGATAAAATAAAATAATAAATAGAAAAACTTACTCACATAATGGAATGCGATTGCTCTTTTGCTTCTTTTGAGGCGCTTCTCCTTGCACACGTTGAACGGCTTTTCGTTTCTGTACCGTTGAAACCGGGGGTGACTTTCGAATAAGTGGTGCCAACAAAGATTGAAAAATCTCTGTGTCTTCTTCGAATGCCACTATGTGCCGACCAAGCGACTGACAAGCACGAATAGTGGACCCTACCAAACATAAAACAAAGGCATGAAATTCCTTCAAGGAAATACAAAATGGCAAAAAAAACTTACAATAGGAAAAAATGGTAAATGTATGTATTAATGAACGGCAAGTGAATGCATACTGGTAGACGCATTCCAATCCAGAACAATATCTCCAATGGAGCTAAGCGATTCAATCACTGACTTCATCAAATCATCGGATTTTTCTCGAGCTCCTCGCCATGGTGATTCTCCATTCAAATGTTGAATGGAGACGTTTACCGGATTGAACAATATGTCCAGCTCTTTCAATGGAGCGCTAACATGGAACTTGGAGACATCGATAATATCTCGTACAAATAATTGGACACAAAACCTGGTGCCCTGAAGTAAAAGACAATTCAAAAAAAAATGGGAATTCAATAATATGAAAGGTATTGAAACAATTAAAATAAAAAATAATTAAAGGTACAATCAACATAAAAAAATACCGTGGCGGAAGGATCTCGAGGTAAAGCTAGAGGCAACTCGTTTAAAGCCCACCAATCAATTAATAACTTAAAATCGTATGTCATTGCGCAGTCTTCAATCTCCAATTGCAAATCTCGATCATTGGCATGAAATACAAGCAATGCAGCATTGTCATGGAGATAATTGTCTGCAAACTCAAAAATTGTATCAATGTAATTTTCTGGCCTAACATTCCACGGAGGAATGGCTGAATTTGGAATAGAGATCCCTGGAACTGGTAAATTTTCTGGAATATCGGCAATGATCAGATCCAATCCTGAATGCTTGCAATTTTGACTTGAAACTTGCCGTAATCGATTTGCACCGACCTGGAAAACAAATAAACTATTAAAGTTGAAAAAATGCTATTGAATAATTTCAAAGGATATAACTGAAAATTTATAAACCATACCTTTGATATAAATTCATGGAGACATATCCAAGGATGAGGTGGACCATTGGGTTGAGTAAGAGACTGCATTAAAGAAAACAGAGAAGAGTTCTGAATTAAAGACTCCGATGGGACAGTCTGCACTGGTGCAATGGATGATTCAGACTGTTGAAATTGACGCTGCTTCCTTTGGTGAACCTGCAGGCGTGTGACTTTAAGAAGGCTAGATCCAGCAGCTTGAGAAGATGCTATAATTGGTGATGAATTCCAAGCAATTTCATCATCCCTAGTCATATCTGTAGCATTTGGTAGTGCAGAAACATTAAAATCTGCCCTGCTAGCAAGGGCGGCAGCTACAGCCTGTTCAATCTCGACCTTCTTAGTCGCCTCCGCCTTCTTAGTCTCTTCAATCACCAACATCGCCTTCTCAGCTTTGGTCAAGCGTCTTTTCTTATTGGAAGTCTCATCCCTTGCAATGGTTGGAAGCAGAGATGAGTGCTCCTGCTCGATATCCTCACCCTCACAATTAGTTGAAATAGGGATAGTAGTAGGTCCAGAAAGACCACTATAGAACTCAAACTCTTCGTCAGGAACAAAATTTGAGGTACATTCAAGGTACCATCCACCACCCTGTAGAAGAGGAACGGAAAAGTTTTCCTTCTGAACATCTGTAAAAATACAGATATCGGAAGAAGATTGAATCCACGGAGATAGGAATACGAGGCAAGAAAGTTCTCCCAGTGCTTTTTTAGGCACCAATTCCCTAGTAATGTACCTAAAAAAATAAAACACCGAATATGTAAATGAATGTGAAATTTAAGTATATCCAGCATTACCAAAGTAATTGAGCTTAAGATGGTCAAAGAATTGAAAACAGAAAATTAGAATAAATATAACGTGTAAAGGAGCCGCTAGATGAGAAGATCAGCATTTAATAAATCATTGAAGTTTGAACCCTTTAAGAATGGTGGCTTTACACTTGGATGGACAAAATTCATAAAAGCCTTCTCCCACAAAATCATACGCCATTTCTCAACATAGTCCGAAGGACGCATGATTCCAGGCGAGGCATCCCAGTCAACAGCAATGGCGCCCGATTCACAAAGCTTCTCCAATTGAGCAATAAAATTCTCTTCTAGCTGAATGGATCAAAAATATATTAGAAAAGAATGGAAACAAATAAAATACAAAAAATCTAAATTGGAAAAATGAATCACCTGAGCCCAAAATGATGCTCGATTTAAGAATAAGTCAAGTGTGCTATCTTTGAAACGTGCACTTGGAAACCTGTAGGCAGATCGAATAAATACTGGAGAGTTCCAATGACGGAGCCATCTAGTTTTGTAACGTGGCTCAACGGCAGAGGTGGCAACCTTCTGCAATCTCTCAATTGTCATTTCAGTTGTTTTGAAATGACTAAAATGGTAGTTGATCTGCAAGGAAAAAAAAACCCAATGACAAACATGTAGAAATGTTTTTGAAAAAATTAACAAATTGTCAAAGCAAGTACCATATAGAAAGAAGAGTACTCAAACATAAATAATACCTCTTCAAAGAATCCTTCCCCGTGCTTAGGATTTCCGACTGAAAGATACTTCTGAAAATCCTTGTTTTTTATTGACTTCACCATTGCTGCTTCGGCAGCATTCATTACCTTCCACACGCCTTCGGCAGTTGTCTCTTCTGTGGGCGTGCTTCTTTCGTACTCAATGGCAGACTCATCAGTAGCTCGAGCAAGGTCTTGCTATAACGGCAATATCATTTAACTCAGATACAACTTGTATTGTCAATCTATATTTTGCACTAAGTAACCAGAAGAAAACAGAAACTCTAATAGCATAAGTATTCAAGAAACTAGTTTAGTGAACATACCCGGTATAAGAATGAAATGAATACATCAATGGTTAAAGGAAACCAAGTTGTACGAGATTGTCTAACTTTTGCACAACTCTTGAATTCTGTTGAGGTAAGAAGGTCTTTAAAATCTTCAAGTTTAAGTCCACCATAATATCGAATGCGTTGTAATTTCACAGGGAGACTGATCTTGACATGGTTATTTTGAGTTGACCTTCATATTTGACAAAATTTGAAGTCAATTCAAAACCAATTATAGTAATATACAAAAAAATAGATTGATACTTAAGAGAAGAGTAAAGAGATAAATAAATTACCAGTTCACATCGTGCATGCAATTGAGGAGAATCGAAATTTGGCCTTTCGGATTGAGAACAACGCAGGAAACGGAGTAATGCCAAGTTTTGTCATTAGGATGGACTTCACTAATAAAGCGCCACCAAGCACTCAATCTGTGGTTTCCATCCCACACAAAAAACATTTTTCCACTGAAACCGGCATATTCCGGATTCGAGCACAAAAATTCTTCGAACTTCTCATTTGCAGAGTGCCAATGAGAATCCCAAGTAGCCTTGATCTCAGGGGAAACATCACGAGTTTTTTCACAATCATCAAAAAGAGAGATATAAAATGAGCGATCACCATCAATATATCCCCCTTGAAATCGCTTTTGAAGGGCACATACATCAACCTCCTGAAGGGGACGAACACGTGGCAATGCAACCATCCTGCAAAGAGGAACGTAAAATTGGCCCTTAGTAATGCGCATACTCTCAAGGACAGTTACAAAATTTGACTTTTGATAAACCCGTCTTGCTCTCTCTCCCTCAGCCGCGTTGACTAAATCACTTGGACATTTTGGAGAATCATCCTCAGAATCGGATGAAGAAACGTCCTGAAAAAAAACAAGACCATTTTATATAAATTTTTTTGAAAACAATTATCAAGTGCACATAATTAATATTGAGATAAGCGTAGGAAGTAAAGTTCAGAAATAGAAAATTGAATATAAAACTAGATTTCATTTAAGAAATCTTTCAAAATTCAAACGCTTTAACAAAAATGAGACGAACCTGTATTTCAATGTTGTCAAGCAAAGCTCCATCATCCTCAATTGAAGTGGCCTGAAAAGGAGCCTCCTTATTCATCTGAATGAATATAATCACATAATTAAAATTATTAATAAAAGACTTCATCAGAAACATAAGAACCTTTGTCTACATAGGCTTATCACTAGCAACTCAAAATTAGTGTATTATAATTTATGACGTTCATTTCATTATCACTTGTCCGTTCAAACAGAATGACTATTCAACATATATGAATGAATATAATTACACAAGTGAATTAAACTTTCAAATGTAGAATAACAGTAACCTATGTCGATGAATTGTTCGTTATAAAACGCAATACATGGAAGCTTTGCAATAGTAACACTGTACTTGGATAAGGATTCGTTAACCACATTTTGACCAACTAAAATAACTCTTGAAAACTATTTCATTTTGAATTAGAGGAATCAACAATACCAATGTCGGTTCGTGTGAAGTAGATGCCGGTGTTGCCAAAGGTAGAATTGTTTCTGCCATATTCTCAATTTCAGGAATTTCTTTGGAGCATATCCCTCTCGGATCGCTCTGTCACAGGCACGAAAAATAAAAGTGTACAACCCTTTAATGAAAAGTACTAACTATAAACTTGAGTATAAATCCATATATAAATAGAACCAACAAAATCGCAGTACTAGCTAATGTAACATCAACAAATGAATGAGCCTTCGTCAACGAAGCCTCATTGAAATCAAACATAAATCTAAATACACAAATAAATAAAAATTCAAAGTGATAATACAAAAAAATTCACATCAACAATCAATGAGCCTTCGTCAACGAAGCCTCATTAAAATCAAACTAAAATCTACATTCACAAATAAAATAAAAATTTAAAGTGATAATGCAAGATAACTGAACATCAACAATCAATGAGCCTTCGTCAACGAAGCCTCATTGATATCAAACTTAAATCTACATTCACAGATAAAATAATTCAAAGTCATAATACAAGAAAACTTAATATCAACAATGAATGAGCCTTCGTCAACGAAGCCTCATTGAAATCAAAGATAAATCTACATTCACAACTGTATAGAGAATTCAAAGTGATAATACAAGAAAATTTATCATCAACAATCCATGAGCCTTTGTCAACGAAGCCTCATTAAAATCAAACTTATATCTACATTCACAAATAACAGAAAAATTCAAAGTAATAATACAAGAAAGCTTAATATCAACAATCAATAAGCCTTCGTCAACGAAGCCTCATTGAAATGAAATATAAATCTACATTCACAAATATAATAAAAATTCAAAGTGATAATACAAGAGAACTTGAAATCAACAATCATTGAGCCTTCGTCAACGAAGCCTCATTGAAATCAAACTTAAATCTACATTCACAGCAAAAGAAATTCAAAGTGATAATACAAGATAACTAAACATCAACAATCAATGAGCCTTCGTCAACGAAGCCTCATTAAAATCAAACTTAATTCTACATCCACATATGAATAAAAAATTCAAAGTAATAATACAAAAAAATTTAACATCAACAATCAATGAGCCTTCGTCAACGAAGCCTCATTGAAATCAAACTTATTTCTACATTCACAAATAAAAAATACACACAAACTGACAATACATGCTAATGTTTCTAATAAATCTTCTCTCACCTCATCGTCTGCAGTCAAATCCGCAGCAGGCAAAATTGGAGTTAAACCTCCCACATTGTCCATCCCAGCACCGCTTTCTCTACTCATCCCAACCTGCCAGATCCATTCATAGATTCAAGAATCAATTATAACAAATTAAGTAGGTAATAAAAGCTTGTGTAAGCACGGAAAACTCCGCCAGTGTTTGAAAACATGCGCACTGAAGGTCAGAGGAAAATAGGCTTCGTCAACGAACGTTGCTTCCGGCTGTGATGGCAGTAAGCACTCACAGTCTAGCACAGTGACATGAACGAGCGAGAATCAGGATTCAAATATTTGGTTCATGTCTCGTTGGTATGGTGATATTATGACTTAATCAACGATGAACTAAAATTTCACCAAGCAATAAATACTAATATATCAATTTTCCTTCTTTTGGCCATTTGATCCGTACCCAAGTATTAGCCAGTTCATTTTCCAGGCAGTGCCCCGATCTCATCACATGATCCTTCGGTCAGTACATCGGCAATGGAACATGTCCACGACCACCAATCTCTGTACTGAAGCCACATATCATTATAAAATTCACATATCATTGGAACTTACATATCATTATAAAATTCACTTGAATTAACAGCATCTTGATCCAAAATTAACTTGCCCTGACATTTTATTTCGAGTCCTTCATTGTCACTCTGAATTCTACATATCAACCAGGCAATCCTCCGAATTGAAAGTCACCCCCAACAGGAAGAACGCCAACCTCGCCATCACGTACGAAGGCCTGGACTTTGCCAAGGAAGTGAACGAATTCTCCTATGTAGGCTTCGGTTCTCGAGTCCCGGAAACCAGCAACGGCGTCTACGTGCTCTACGACTTTAAGTTCACCACCAAGTGGGTGCTTGGTAAGACCGTCAATAAGTAGATCAATGAGTACTCAACAAGATCGAGACACCTGCCCTCTATATTAACCCAACTAATGGCTAATTGATTCATTATATAGTGGGGCGTTACTTTCAGTTTCGCAGGAAGATTTTTTGCAATAGCAGATCAAAGATCAGGGTTTGTTGCAGCTAATTAAACTATTGATGGAGAACATTGTGGAATGTTTTTGGGAATTACTCATTGATAAGAAACGGTTCTTTGACTGATGAACCGTGTTTCTGATCTCTCTGTGCTCTAACTGAAGGAAAATATCCTGTCTGATAATGTAGACCGGTACCGAAAGTGTGAAGTCGTCAATTTCTCCGTTTTAAGTCTTGCTCATGTAGTACTAGTTGCCGAGTTTTGGGGAACCTGAGAAAAGATTTCTTCTAGTTCTCAGAGAGGCTCATCAAAATAGGCTCTACCAAATGCTAGTTGGACTTTTTTGGGCAAAGCTGAATGCTAGTGCATGCTCACTATGTATACCGTATTTAGGATCGGCAACATAAAATTGAAGAAGAGAAATCTAAATCTTGAGGACATAACAAAACTAGCATTACAGAGAATCTTGACACAGGAGTTAGATTGTCCAGTTAGACGTTACAAAATCTTCGAACGCTCCTGACAGAGACTAAGCGCCTGTCACTGCATGGATCACGTGAAGCTATTGTATGAATTACTGACGGAGGTTAAAGTGGGTGGCAGAGATTTCAACTGGCGACGTGGATGGGTCGACTACCAGGTGATGATGTTGGCGGAATCATGACAAGCACGATGTATCAGTACAGTAACAGCTTTAGATTCGGGCCCCGGGCAGGAATAAACTGTCTGTCACTCTGTCTGGCATTTAGGAACGGAATGAATATACTCTCTCAGTCAATGAACACACTGGCCGACGCTCTCAGGGGACATGACGTTCATTCACGAGCAATAGAATTCGAAAAGCCAGTATTAGCATGGTTTCATTATCAGATCCCGGGGGCCGATTTTGTTGAAAAGCGAAGGTATCGCACGAACTCCAACCACTGTGCATTTGCTGCGTCTTCGAGCTTGAAAGCAGGGGATTCTGTTCACTGTTAATATTGATTCTGTCTTCTCCAAACCCCGCCTTCCTTACTGATCAGAAATGCCACCATGAAGTTTGGCTTGGCCAGAATGCCTGCCGGGAGACTGATCCCCTGCCCTGGCTCACGTTGAGACGATCTGCCAGCGCCATTAGCATCGCCATGAAAATCGGACTGCATGGACCTGCACATGATCATTGCGGGTCACACCTCGCAGACAGTCGGTCACCCAAGTACGATCGATCCAAGATTTATACAAATCTCTCACCCAAGTTCGATCGATCCAAGACTTGGTATGGAGCTTCAGGAGCCAGCCAAAGTCGGTTTCAAGATTTCCAACTTCTAAATAGTTCTGATCATGTGAATCAAGTCAAGTGATGAGGAACTCATGTTCATGCTTGTACACGCTCTCGATATTGTGCAAGGAACACTAAAAAAGATTCAAACATTACCTTGACCTGTCCGGCAAGGTCGGATTCCAGGTGATGCAGACCCGGCGCCGCCACGGACCGGTAAGGAATCTCAGCTTAAATCGGTCGCGTACCTGGCGGGATGTGCACCTCGATATACGATGGCGGATGGGGACTGCAGAAGAGGGCCTGTTGATCCGCCGCCCGGGTCGCGTCACGAGATTTGCAATGACAATGTTCGACACCCAATGTCAAGAGTAACAGCCTTCGTCGACGAAGGCTGTGTCGAATGTCTGCCAACGGGACTGGACCTCAACCTCTGCTGGAGCGCAAGACAGCAGGGGCCGGGAAGGGAGCAGCAACAGAAGGAGATGATCATATAGATCCCAGATCGCGGCACCGATTGAGCAGGTTGCGGAAGAATGAAGTTCGTGGGCTACATGATGGCCTTGAAATTAAATCCAGTACTATTTTAAATTTGGGAATAGCCACCTGTTGTGGGTTTCATGGACTTTATCACCGCGTGATTCCTATCAAGGATGTCAGATTCATTTTGTGATTAATGAAAGTGATCACTAGATTAGAACTGTGGACGTCAGACAATTAACCACGTCCCGAAGCCAGCAGCGAATTGTCGTGAACATTGAAGTCAGGAAAAAGAGTACATCCCCCAAAGGAGCAGCGAATTTTGGAGACAGACTGTTCTAGTGATAATCGCGGCGTCCCAGAAATTTACCATTGGCGTGGAGCGAAAATTGTAACTGGAATTAGCATGGGCGACCCGGAAATTAGCTGTCATCCACATGCCATGTGCATTTAATATACATGTCACAATTCCATCATCACCCACAACCGAGCTTTCAGTTCATCACGAAATTCAAAATTCTGCCCTTGTATGACGACATCAAATTAAACTTATCCCCTAAAATTCCTGGTCATTTCCATACCAAGAATGCTTCTAAACAGCCGATTCTAGTGCAATGAGTAAAGACGGAAACAAAACCGATTTTTGCCAACTTTAACCGTAGGATCTCAAATAAGACTTACCAATTGACGTACTCATAAAATTTTATTAATTTTGACCGCACGGATTAAAAGATGATAGTGTTTGATGTAAAAAGAAGTTATCATTTTCTTCCTTGCTTTAAGTGCATCAGCAAACTTTTACTACACAGGGTTTCAAATAATTGCACCACACATGGTCCAAACTCATTATCATTTTGTCTATAATGATATTTGTTACTTGTACACCAATTTTAAGAGGTAAAGGAGGACTGTAATATATTCATAGAAATTGTGCAAGGAATGGAGGTTCAAAACAACTCTATTCACGCTATAATTTTTGTAAACTACATATGTTTTCAAATGTTGATCCCAACGGTCAGTAAGAAGGTTTTCACAACATTGTGTAGTAGAAAAAATAAAAAAGAAATAATATGAAGATCTATAAGTTTTATGAGGGAATGAAGAAGTTTATTGGAACCTTGCCTGAAGTCTTAGAGCACGAACAAATCCCACAAAGATGACGATACTCAAAATGTCTTGGTTCTATGCTCACCTTCTGGTTAGAAATCTTCGTCGCCGCTTCTGAAGATAATTCCACTATTGGAGTTGTTGGAATACATTCCTCCATATCCTCTGTAATTGCGTCGCTTCCTCTCCTTATGCTGTCTTGTCTCCCATATATATATATCATAATTAATTTTGAGTAAATGAATAACATAAATATACGCCAGTTTGTTTCGACAACATGGTTTCAAACAATCTAGCAGAGACTTTTCAAACTTGAAACTAAACAAAGCAGTAAACACTTATACAGAAAGTCTTACAACTGAATCTCCATCATTCTCAACATTCTGGTGTCGTTCATCATCAGAAACACGCTCTACTATATTATACGACAACACTCTCGCAGTATCAGAAATGTCAACATCAGCAATATTTGCCTTTCTCCTTCCCATCCTAGCCCTCAGCAACTGCTTACGACTTGAAAACAAAATGCCTCGCCTCCTCTGCTTCTTCTTCCTCTCGCTCATTTGAACTTGTGAACTGTCTCTCCTTTTCCCAGTTGAATCATATGGTAGATCCATCAATGTACGATCTGAAATGAGATTGGTAACCTCTATGATTTATTTGACATAGCACATTCAAAAAATGGTATTAAATAGAATGCAGTTGTTACCAATTCGAACGTGCTATTTATATTTGAATACATTGATGGCAGAATTATTATAGCAATATATGTGTCATATGCCATCATTTACTTCAATAATTGATCACTTCTATTAGGTGCCAGCTAATATCCAACTCATATACAATGTCCCTATCTTGAAATACTCAATTCATTTTTATGCTCTTCCACAAATTTTATCAGCTTTCAGTTCTCTTTTGTCTTCTCATAATGTTTACATATTTTTTACGATTTCTTAATTTGTGAAATTCTATTTTTTGTTGCAAGTAACTCGGCGCAAATTTAAGTGCATGTTCAATTCTAGTTTCTATTAATGTCTTCCCATGTTAATCATCCAAAATAGAAATTGATATAATTTAGTATTTAGCTTCATTGTTTTATATGTCACAAGATAGATCAGGGTAATACTCTACTTTCAATGTTCAACTTCTAGAGTTTGTTCCGATGGCGTCTGTTCAATTAGGTAGTCTTCGTACGGTGGTTATTCACGGTGATGGCCAAGATATCCCGCTTACATTCTCTGTGTCACCTGATGGTCATTGTAGTGTTAGTGCAGTTCGACTTTCTTCCCGATTTCACTTGTTGGAGGGGTCAGTTTATGTTGATGAAGAAGTGCATGATCTAGAGTCCGGAGTAGTTACACATACTATTGGTCAGGATGCATGCTCTACTGAAGATGGGAAATGTTGGCTTCTCAAGTGTGGAACTTATAGAGTGTACGGTGTTAGAGATGGGCCGCATAGTTCATCAACTGAGATCTTGAAGTCTCATGTATCCATTGCTAGCAACCAGCAGATAAGTGTTCCTTGCAAAATCAAAGTTGAGCCCGGTTGTGAAACCATTCACATTCTGAGCGATGACTCTGATTCGGATACTCAAGTTCTAACTGAAGTAGATAAACCACTCTCTACTCCATCATTTCTCAATCTTCACTCTCCAGATTCTCAATCTGCTGAGGGCATCCTTCCATCTATTGCTAAACCTCCTCTTCCACCATCTAAAGCTTCTTTCAATTGTATCGTAGATTGCATCAAGAAATTGGGTGCTAGAAAGGGATCAAAGTCCATTCTTTCAAAAGTTGATTTCGCGAGTACTCCTATATTTACTGTCAATTGCTTGCCTCCGAGCTTCAATGGCAATGTAATTTTTGTCTTGCCTGCGATTATTAAATCCTCTTCGCAGTCCCAAGCAAAACTACTGCAGGGCATGGACAAGCGTCATGATGGTCATGCGTGGACTCGTACTGTTACAACTCACATTATGAATGATATGGGTCTGTCATTTAGAATGTCATCGTGCCTAGGTCACATCATATGCACAAATGATCAGTGTAGCTACCGCGATAGAGTTCATAGACCTACTCCATGTAATGAGACGGAGTGGGATGGGGCATCATATTTACCATTTGATGTTGATTCCAAACCTCCAAAGAAATCTACAGTTGTTTGTAAATTGTGCCAAACTCCCCCTTCTTGTTTGAACGTTTGCCTCTGCTAAGATATACTATATCCTAAGCCCTCCTCCCATGTCCCGTGCTTGTGTTCACATTGGTACTCACAAGCATCCTGTTAAGATTGGTGTTGACAGAGAAGCTGAGGAGCAATTAACGACCCTTCTGAGTGAGCAAATTGAGAGAAGCCCCTTAGCTACAAATTCTGCGATAGTCTTGGAGACTGGCAAAGAGTTTGTAGGGGAACTTCTACTGAATCCAGAAGGTACTGCTGCACAAAGTCTTTCTATGGAGGAGTTGACGCCTGTGCTCAACAAGTGCAAGAATTTAACATCTCCGAACCTGCGCAACAAGGTCATTTCCTTCCGTTATCTCAGACGCTATGGAGTAATAGACAGTATTACAAAGCTCCGGGGATCCAGCAAATGGGCATATCTACAGAATAATATGTTTCCTGGTCAAGGTTCTCAATCAGAGAAGGTATTTGTTTTCAAAATGTCTGAATTTGGACCCGGTAGTGGTGTTGATCTTGTAAGACGGATGCAATTTGGTGGAGATTTGTGCAATGCTTGGATGATGTTTGACCATGTCAAGCGTGTAAAAGGGTGGACCACGATGGCTTGTCATGTGTACGATTCCTCATATTGTCGTGTCATGACCATAGCTGTTTGTGACATGCAATCTGAGGATGTTGACGCTCAGCTCGTATTTTGGAAGAATTTGAATGCCGTTGCAGCTCGACATGGCATTACCAACGTTCAATTCAAAGGGTTTATAGCAGATAGTGCCCAAGCTAATTGGAATGCCGTGAGGATCATCTATGGTTCTGGTGATGCAAAAATTCAAATGGAGGATCGAGAGCGCACATGCTTATTTCATTGGACACAATCTCTTGAAAAGCATACAAAGGCGGATATTCGACCCGACCTTCAAGAGCAACATCGCCGTCTATGTAAGCAATACAAGAATGCTAATTCTTTGGAAGACGCTGAAACAAAGTACCTTGCCATTAGGTCCTGGTGGCTATCATCCGGCGCTACAACAGAGGAAGGTGTCGTTCGTCTGGATTTGTGGCTGGCGTTTTGGCACTTCCGTTACCGCCAATGGGGTGGTTTTATGGAGCTGGTAAGTGATATCTTCCAAATATATTGTAATGTCATATTATTTATGATCCTATATTTTATTTTACTCATAATCATGAAACTAATTAGTGCCTTTTTGTAATAGGATCTTACGGAAGAGGAACTTGTAGAAATGCCTTCTTGCAACCTTGCAGAAACGGTGCACAACAAATGGCTTCAACAATCGGGAAAGAGAGGAAATGATTTGTATGTGGCAACTGTAGATGACTATGTCCGAGCATTTATGCAAGTCGTTGCATATTATCAATTCTCTAGGGGCGATAGAGTAGGCACAGGACCCAATAAAGAAGATCTTCGCCTTCGCCTTGCTCAACGTAATGCCAAAAGCACTGGAGACCCTAGAAAGCTCCAAGCAGCTTTAGAAGAAATGCCGGGCGCTTCAACATTTTGCACAAGAGAGCCGCACTTGGAAGGTGAAGAGGTTTTTTTATCTTTGAAACGAAAGGCAGATGTACCCATTGGGTCAGAGTTAGATTCCCATCGCCCTGACAAGATTAGCATGTCTCGACCTGTGAAGAAAACACGTAACGGTGCCTCTAACTTTGTCAATCTTATCCCTCAGGTGGAGTTAGAACCAAATGTGGAAATTTCTCCACAAGAAGAAAGAGAGGAAAGTATACCAGTTTTGCATCATACGAAGATTGTCCTTAAAACTGCTTGTAATGAAAAACTGTGGCACATTGCTCGGCTTCCAAAGACTTCAGCAAAAGCTTGTTTTGCACAACAAGCTTCTACACACAAAAAATGTGTAGCCAAGATTGTGCAATGCAACAAGTCTACTGCTGCTCCTACTTACACAGGGATGATGAAGAATTACAAAAAGAACACGGTGGAAATGCAGTTTTTCTTTTGCAACAATGATATTGAGCGTTGTGTCAAGGGTACAAAACGCAAGTGGGTTTTGACAAAACCGCCAGTACCTAGGATTTGGCCTGTTAAGCTTGGCACCAACCTTACGCAACAGGAAGTGTTAGCTCTCGAGCATGCTGGATTTTGTTTGGCAGATCGACCTCCGCTAGCACCACATGAGTTGTTCAATGAGTTGAACCTAGGTGTCATAGATTTCAATAATTACCCATCCCCTGATTTTCCTAATGAGTATCCGAAGCGCAGATTTGGGAAGAGCATTCGGCGTAATTCCAAGGCACCAACAACAAAGCACTCCAACATCCTTGCCTCTGCCGTACATGTTAATGGTAAGGTTCTCCAAGTCACTATGCTTCCTTCACCAGCTTTAGGTTCAATTATAAGGTTTGAATCTCGCCAGGGATCCAAAACATCTCAATACTTCATCAGTATTGGACAATTTCCAAGCTGTGATTGTCCATTTTTCAAGGATATGGCTGTGAAGTCCCTTGGTAAGTGTGGTCAGTGGGTAAATTGCAAACATATGTATTATGAATTTACTCAGCTTTGTGATTTGATTCCAGACGTAGATCAGTTTATCCATGCACCTAGTTTCAGCTTCAACGAAATCAAGCATGTGTTAGAAATTCTTCTACCGAAGTGCCAAACTGTTAGAATGGGTTGATTTTATTTCTATTGTACTGGTTATTGCATTTTAAATCAAAATAGTGGTGAGACTAAAAGGGCCACCACTTCATGTTGAAGTACATGCATTTTCTCTCATTTCTTTTTATAATGTTCAATGTTATTTTTTCAATATAATCAATCTCATTAAATAACAAATTACTTCTAGTAATCCATATAAAAGTATATTAGAAAATAGATTTTTTATCCTACACCTTATATTTTTATTGTATCATTTTGATTACCACACAAAGTTATTATTATTTTAAATAATAGGAAATAGAATCACAACAAGCATTAATAGAATCATTTTCAAAGTCTTCATCATTGTATATGTTGGCATTGTAACATAAACAGACATGGCACAATGGGGTTAACACTTTATTTTCTTTGTTGATTACTCTGCTCTAGTGTTATATATAATACTCTTCAAATACTCAACAAACGCATAGTTTGAATATCTTCAAATTGATATGTATTTGAGTTGAATTTTAAGACCATCTAAAAATCCCTCATGCATTTAAAATGTGAATATAATTATCTAAATTTTTGATCCCACGGTAATAGGTACATTTATTTTCCACGGTTATAGATCAACTTTCATACCAAAAAATAAATAAAAATAGTTCTTTTCAACCCATATATTTTTGGTAATAATATATAAAAGCTCCCTAAAACCAAAAAATTTCTGCTCACCGCTCACAGCTCACCGCTTTCCGCTCACAGCTCACCGCTTCCGCTCACAAAATAGCTTCGTCCTCCGAATAATCATGAGTTTTTACAATCAAATAGGGGTGGCGCGTAAAATACTTTTGTTTAGATTGCGATGCCGGTACCGGCAGTGCTATTCGCGATGAATGCGTGATACCAAATCCTCTCAGTTTCGTTTCAAAATCTTGATCTCAGATAGGACTGCCGGCGCCGGCAAGCCTCCTGGGATGCCACCTTCTTGAACTTTTTAATCCTGTCGTTATAATTCCAATTAATACATATTTCTCATGGTGCCGAAGAGCTTGCCGGCGCCGGCAGTCCATTCTAGGACATTCAGATGCGTTTGGAAAGAATGATTTTTGACAATTGGAGATATAATGGTGATGATATTGGGTCATGGTATGTTTTAATTTCAATGAGGACAGACCTTGCCGGTACCGACAGGCCATAAGGGATGTGATCATTTCTTTGATTGTTTACTTCAAATCTCAAAAACAAATTCATCCATTATGGTCTGCCGGTACCGGCAGGCTATATTCTAAAAACAAATGATTATGAGAATACGAGTGTCTGGTACTGGCAGCCCAGAATTATGCAGGAATCTCTGAGAATTTTTTTATATATTAGAAATAAATTGAAATGAAAATGGACTGCCGGATCTGGCAACAACATTCCATTGAATAATATCTCGATAGGAATCAAGCTTGCCGGCACTAGCAGTCCATTTTCACTTGAATTTCTAGAGCATATTTGGATGATCGTCCTAGGCGGGCTCTATTCCCATTTGCGTATCTCGAAATAATTCAAGCATGCAGGTATCCGCAAATCATACTGTGGTATCATTTTGGCTGCCTCTGTGCATATAAATTTAAATCAAATCATGTGGATTCAATCTAACAGAACTAACATACTTATTCTCGCCCAGATCTCTTGAATAAGTTTGAATGCTGGTTAATTGAGTCCACTCCGATCTGTATAATTGTGTTCATGATGAAATTATTTTATGAAGAAATTAGATTGTATATGCCGGCAGGCCCAATTCCTATTGAGATTTATTTAAGCTATGAAAACAAAATTTTCGTTGAGTCTATATTCTACATCATAATTTTGTATCTTGGGATCCAGATGAATGAACCCTTCGAATTAAGAAAAGTTTTAATACAGTTGGAAGAATGTTATGAAATATCACTTGGATTCCAAACATATGGAGATGAAGCGGTGATAATTCTGTCACATTTGATGTTAAAATTTCATTGACTTTAGACCTTGCCGAAACCGGCAGGCCATAATGGATCTGATAAATGTTCTTGCTTTTGCTTATAATCTCAAAATAGAATGTATTCATTATGCTCTGCCGGTACTGGCAGGCTATATTCTGGAAACAAATTAAGATCAGATTACGGGCTTCTTGGACTAGCATCCCAAAATGGATCAGGCATTTCCAAGGATTCTTTTTTTATATCAGGAACAAAGTATACAATTGTTTCGTAATTCTCAGAGTAGAGAGGCCTCCCGGCGCTGGCAGGGCCTTTTCCATTTTAAAATTTCTTGTCCTTTGGCGATGTCGGGCTGGTTTGGTTGGCTATTGGGGTTTCATTAATTGTATTAAATCAAATATATTCGCATAAAGGCATTTGTAGACCCCATATTTTTGTAACATTTCGGACTTGATTTCATTCTAATTTGTAATATCTATTCTGAGGAGGGTTTGCAAAGGTTAATTTGATCGACTCATTTCAGTTTCTCATTTTCATTTGTTTTTTTACAGAGGAATGTTCAATCCTGGAGACCTCCTAGACGCCTCTCACGAAACAAGAGGTGGATTCCGAAATCCACGGCATTATGAAGAAGGAGATTGTTAACACACTCTCTCAGCTTGAAAACATGAGGTTCAAGCCACGAATCAAATCGAAGTTATACATCCCGCTCTGTCGAATGGTCTCCCTCCCAATTGTTAGGCCATCCCTCAGAAACGATGTCATGAGTTTGGGAGCTCACTTTGTTTCATTCGGTTATCTTGAGGGCAACGGAGTCTTCTATGTTGCGCTTGAAGACAACGAAGGAAAGACTATGGACGTCACTCCAGACATTGTTTCTTCCTGGAGTGACCACTGGGTTCAAGTCAATAGTGAGTTTGAAGAGGAATTGAATTCAGATGAGGACTTAAAAGTGTTGTCTGGGAAAATGTTCATAGTGTGGGATGGTAGTCATCGCTTGCAGGCATGGTTACCAATCATCAACAATGAACACAAAGGGGATATGTTATGGCATTATAAAGTTGAGTGCATTGTGACTGGTAGTGGTCGCTGGTGTTGTTGCAGGAATGCTTTCTGCCCTCCACGAAGTAAACTGGTCATTCGATATTTCATTTTTTCATTTGCAATTTTAACTTTTATTGGTATATGCCATATTTAACTACTTCTGGACTTTGGGAGGAATCTTGGACTTTCTGAAGGTATAGTCGAATGGCACGTTTAGGGATACTATGTAAAAAGAGGTTGAATTGCCTCTGAAAGGTTACTTAGAAGGCATCGGGATATGAAATAATGGAGAGATCACTCGATAAAAATGAATTATACCCCTTTGATCCATTGACGGTTTTGAGTGTGGAAACAAATTGATGAATGTCGAATGATTTGAACTCCAATATTAATTGTGTGCACTAAATGTGGCTTTGTGGAATGAATTCTTGTTCAATACTAGAGGTCGGGAGATGTCACGACAAGTGATTCTAAAAGAAGCTTCTGGAACTTAGTACAAGAAATTTATGGAATTTAAAGAGTGTAACTTTGGCTTCCTTGAGAGTGTCTAAGTAGCACTGCAACAAATATAGAAAAGGCAGGAAATGAAATGGAGAGTTGTAAAACTATGTTTACAAAAATAAAAACATAAAATTGACTAAGTGAAAATTTCAAGTAGCTACCGAAACTTTTAGGTAGCAATGGAGTGAATATTAGCTAGTTCTGTAAACACTGGTGGCGAGACATATCCCAGCGTAAAGCATTCTTCGTGAGAAATTATGAGAGAATCGAATGCAAGCATTTCGTCAACGTCTATGTTCCAATTAATACAATCCAGCAATGCATGCCTAGTATACAACACAAAAACCTGGAAAAGATCTAAGTGAATGCCCCATCTCATCACATAGGAACAATTAAAGAGAATTGACAATGCGTAATGACACTGAGATATGTAAGGTAGAATCACCGCTTTATAAAATGTTGTATGCAACAAATACATAGCATTGAAATAGAATGAAGGCCTTACGTTGAGTACCCCTACGCCACATTTAAGAACCTCTAGAATATTGAATGAATTCTAAACAAAACATGAGGAGGTTATCAAATAATATCATCCGGAGATCTCTTGATGATTATGCAGATCCCCTGATGTATAAATAGATCTCATGATATTTTTAATAGATCCCCCTATGTTCATAAATCTTTCGATATAGCACATGAACTCCAGATGACCATGAGTGTCACTCTGTATGGCCATACATATTGAAGACTTTTAGAAGTTCAGAAGTAGTGAAATGTGGCATCCGACCTTCGGTAATGCACTATAACTAGCCTTGCATAGCCTATTTATACGCGGTCTAATAACATAAGGATGTTGCAACCATGAGAGATCTACATCATCCCATTGAATTCCACGGCGGATGGAATACAGATCTATTGTGCAAGTATGCGTCAGCGATATACGGAAAATATTCAAGTTGCAATGCTAACGAGAACCCACAGCGAGTGTTATCACATGAATGTCGAAGATGGCCCGGCAGAATGTGGTCAAGTTGAGGGAGGTCCGCCATACCACCTTGTATAAAGAGATCCGTAGAAAGTACTGAGTGCATGGCCATCTGCAATCTGCAAAGACAAAAGAAAAGATTTGGTCTACAAAAAAGAATAGAGTTGAAAAGGTCGAGGGATCGTGAGATCTCACGACATGTGGGCTTCAAATGAATAGAAGTATATAAGTCATGTCGAGCGCGCGTAACGAAAAACTAATAATAGTGGAATAATTGAATGCGATAGGATATTCTAGAATAAGGGTGAGAACTCGAAAGAAACGGAAGAAGAATACCTTGAAAAAAGGGAGGAGAGTGTCACCTGATTGAAAAGAGAATGGTGTACAGGGGTTTATCCATGCCCTCCATCTGGAAAGATTGGAACCACAAAAGACTGTCGAATGTGCAGCAGGGTTCACTTGAGTGGGCTCCTACTTTTTCGAGCAAGGCGGGGTGGGAGGATTCTTGTTTTGAGCTTGCTTCCTTTACTATCGCACGATATAGGATCCCCTTGCTTGTGGCCCAAAAAAAACATAGGAACAATTAACAATACGACTGGGGAGTGATGGCAGTCTGAAAGTACAATGCTCAAAAGGAATGCATATGTAAATATCACGTCTAATACTCCCTCATTGCAAGGAAGATATCAGAGAGCATCGTGAGATCTCTTGATCAACCTATGGAGGGTGTGTAAGTAATCCAGAAGTAATAATACATTATATTCGGATGCTAGTTAAGTAGTCGAAAAACAATTATGAGTGATGACGGAATGTTCATGCGACATCAGTGATGAACACATAGACTGAGCGTGACGGAATTAGGTGAAATTGTAAAGGGCGATATGTAGAGAATTTAATAGAAAACACCAAAATTGAATTATTAAACCTCATCAATGACATCAAGTTCTTTGGTGGTGAGACAGCAATGCATAAAGATACGACGCACCAGGAGATATTGGGTATGAAGTCAAAGTATTGAAGAAATACCAACTAATGTCCACCGGGAGATCCCCCGATAGTAGTCTACTTCAGATATATATGCGCACACGACTCTTTAATGCGGTTGCGTGATCCAATGAATTTATCTTCTAAATCTCTGAACCTATATGCCCTGAAGGAACTGATGCGTTCACAATGTGGCAATCCATACCAAGCATGAAATGAAGGATGAATGAATACTACCCAAAGAAAAATGCTTACATCTATAACTGAACATTTGCAAAAATATGAAGAAGTTCAAGAGTTTTGAACTATAATCAAGAATTGGTATAGCAAAATGAGATCGTGAAATCTCTTGATGAGGCACCCTAGCTGGACAAGTCTAAAAACCTAGACAACTTGCGTCAAAATGTCACACCCCTGTGTAGAGAGCGGTATCTCAGGTGTCTGACCGCCATGAAGCGGATGGCTACTAACATACACCGAGACTGGCTGTTGAGACTTAAAGAGACCATCTATCCAGGGCCACAGCGCCCCTGTCAAATATTGGTCTCGCATATCACCTGACCATGACCTGGGGAAAATTGCGCTAAAACTGTCGTTGAGTAATCTTAAGGGGATCATCATCAATGAGGAGAATATCTTCCTGTGAATCTAATTCCAACTTATCAACAAAAACTTGTAAATCTTTGAGGAAGAAGGGTTTGTCCGGCCGACTAGAATCTGTATACTTCGACCGAGTGCAATCCATCTGGGTAAGAACGGGGACGTCCTTCACCTTGATTGTCGTCCGGAACAGCAACTGCTTCAATGTAAAGAAAACATTTCTAGGCGACATACTGCTCCAGAAAGCTATCCTAGCATTTCTGTACAGGCAATCAAGGAACGAAAAGGAATCTGGTCGCAATTTAACAACACGTCTATTTTGAGTATCCATTGTCCTGTGAACAAGAACACCATTAAGGTCTAGGATGATGAAATACCGCCGCTGTGGTACCTTATTCAATAACTTGTTGTTCCAATCACTAGGTAGTGGAGAACCTGCATGTACGAGCAAATGCAGCAAGTTAGTGTACAGTTCTATATTACAAAGCAGCTGAAATCCAGTATATTCAAAAGACTGATGAGTCGGGTCGGGACCCACCAGAAACTTGACGGGCACTCCCTTCGTCGCTCACAATATCTTTTCCATTGTCATCATCGATCGTTCGCCGTGAACTGGTCGCCTCGTTGATCATTGGGATCGGAGGAACTTCACCCTCCAGACTTGCAGGCGGCCCATTTGGAAATGCCCAGTTAAAGAGCGGACTATAAATGAATTGACTTGCTTGCCTTACGGCATCCAAATGTTTTGATTGTGGATCCTCGGAGACTCTCGAGGAAGTGCAGTACAAAGTGGGGAATCCACAGATAGCTCTAACCCATTCTCCATTCAAAAACTTCTTTAAGTATGCGCCATCTACGGGTAAAGCCACCAGGTTGTTGTCTGCACTTGTCTCACCGTGTAAGGAAGCAATAGCACTTGGAATCTCCAAAGAGACATCCGCGGCGCGTGAAGCAATATCGATAGGTAAGACCCCTCTGAATGAAGGAGGACTCATAGGCGCCAAGTCCGCAAGTGTGTCTTGTTGGACATCAATTGTCATGGCTAGAGGCGGAGACTTCTCGACAGGATGGATCGGGGGATCCCCCGATGATGGCATACCGTGATCCTGTTTTTGGTTATCACTCGTTTGAACTGGTACTACTTCGAGCAGGCCCGCAGCATTAGTGGACTCAAGATTGATCGGGGGATCTCCCGATCCTTGAATGCCCTCGACGATGCCGTGGGAATCCGCATCAGGGCTAGGTGACGTATCATTATATTCGTTGCTAACCAAGGATCCAGGAACGATCGTGAGATCCCCCGATTGTGGTAGAATAGCGCATTCTTCTACGTTTGTCAGTGTAACGACATCGGAAGAGGGGACATCATCGATGACTACCTAAGAGCCCTTCGTCGTCGTGGAATCCCCCGTTAAAAATGTGCTTCGGTCACCATCACTCTGCAGCAGGCAAGGGTCACGTACTTCAACAGACGAGTCGGAATCCACAAGTACTTCTGGCACCTCGACGTGATGAGGGAGGAGGTTAGCAATGGGAGATGGTACCGCAACGGAGACACAGGCAAGGAGTAGGTCAGCTGCGTCTGCAGCCTCTGATCTCGAAGCGGGTTGAGGCAATGAGGTGGAGGGCTTATCTTGTACAATCTTCTCGCCCTTCTTGGCCTGAGTACTCCTCGACTTCAAATTGACGATTGTTGTTGAAATCACGCTGCGCGCACGTTTTGCAGATTTTCCACCTGCAGTTATCTTAGCACCCTGAGGCCGGTGGTCGGCCTTCGAAGCAGATTTTGATCGAGTTCTTCGTGGGTCCACAAGTTTGACAGGCGAAGTGTCTTCGTCCGAAGAGGATGCCCTGTCCCGTGGCAGAGGTTGTCGCTTATTGGATTTCGGCGGCATTTGAGGCTGCTCTGGTGGTATCGCAGGCACCGATTGAACATCGGGCTCCACACTTTCAATATGTACTGCTGTGCTTGCGGATCGACCCCGCACCCGTTGGGACTGGTTAGGTGTCAGACAGTTCACCTGCGGCGAAACGATCGGCCATTTGTACATTAGTCCTCCAATTTCGAATCCATAATTTTCCTTTATGTATAACGAAATGACAGCATCATGAGATCTCACGATCATTCAAGAGGAATCGAGACGTGGCAAACCTGAGTGGGCTCTGGCGCCGATGAAGATGTCCCATCCATCGACTCTGTCATAGGCTGAGTCATTGGATCTTCGTCCACATCCTCCCGGAAATCAATGGGATCGACATCGAGAACCGGAGGAGACAGCGGCACCTCATCACTATGCAATGTGTCCCACATCTGCTTGGCAAAGAAGTCACCCGTCGAGACCATGTCCATCGAATGTACTACTTCCAGAACTTTGACTCCCCTCCAATGCTGCAAACAAGAAACCATCGGTCACGGCACCTCTCAACACTAGAACCAGATTGGAAGCATTGAATATGACAGTCGGGACATGGGAGCTTGAGAATGTTGTGCTTACCAGTCTCACAAATGTGACCTCAAGACTTCCGTTGACATTAACCAGGACGTAGTCATTACACGCAAGACCTCTAAACAGCTTGAGGGCAGTGCTTACCTTGAGATACGGCACATGCTCTCGTCGCCAGTAGGGGTGCTCGTTGGTCATATCTTGGGCCTTGTACACATGCTCGAGGCCTTCCAATCCTGGGAAGAAGCTCTTGAAACACCCGCTTGTTGTGGTTATCGCTATGACCGAAGACGAATACAACAAATACGTTCAAACCCTCGCCAGCTGCAGGCACGGGGAAGACGTCATGGGGCCCTGCCATATAATTTACAACGTGCCAGTTCCAAAATTTGCTCGTGATCTGCATGTGGCGCCTCTCTATATGGGAGGCAATCATTTGGAATCCATCTGCGTCGGTGAGCAGAATGGCGCCAGATCGCGATGAAACAGTCTTGTCCTTCGAGTCAGAAGATTCAAGACCATCGAACAGTTTACTGAGCTTCCTCTCTTCCAAGATCTTTCCCCTGATCCTGCAGCTGCTTCCTCGAACATAAACCAGATGTAGATGTGACGCTTTCCCCCTCCCCGCCATACCTTCACGTTCCCATCTGCCATGGTGGTCGTCATGCTCCAAGTCCTCTCATCCATTGTCGTACACATGTAATGCTCGCCGAAGCCTCTCTTGTTTGCCTGCATGACTTCATCTTCCTCGACAGCTTTGAAGAAGGACTCCCACACACTAATGACGGCAAGGGGGAGTTCATCTGTGTCGACAGTCTTGTTAAGAGGCTGTCCTCCCATCCAACCATTTCTTCCCTGTAGGTATATCCATCGCCTTATTCACCCACATGTCTAAGTCCTGAGGAGTGACCCTTCTTCTCGGTCGTGAACTCGTCCCATGCGGATGCCGGGTAGGGAATGTACTCTATCTTCCTCATGGCAGCAGATGGTTCTTGTAGTGCGACAATAGCTTGTTTTTCATGGCCCTGATGAGCCTAATTCGAGCTCCAGCAGCAGCGAGAGAAGTGATCTAGTCGGCCACCTTTCTGAGAACTCTTTGAGCTCTTCACGCACACAGCTTGGGCCTCCACCTGATCCGCCAAGTAGTTTATGTCTTCCCGATCGAAGTCCGTAGAGCGGCTTGAAGTCGAATGGCGTCAGAGGCTTGCGCTCCAGCTTCCGAGCTTCGTCAACGGTACCCGAGCCGCTAGGTAGTCCACCTTGCACGTACTTCTCTTCAATAGTGATCCACCTCTGAACATCCGCGTCTTCCTCCATGAACACGAGTGGAATCCTCAATTCCGCCATGTCATGAGCCTTCATTCCAGTGAATATTGTCACAAGGGACGGATGAAATGCCTACACATTGAGATGGACACAGTCAGATCATGGGGAAGAGATTCATCTCTTGAACTAAACTATGCTAACATGCAGTGAGTCGTGAGATCTCACGACGATCAGAAAGTATACGATGGATGAGTCCTACAGCATCAGCCAACATACATAGCCAAATTTCAATATGGATTGTAGAACTCGGAAGACACTTTTGACAGAATATTTAATTCCAAACTCTTCGTCGTGAGATCCCACGACGGCACGACAGGGCACATATTGCATCGCATTCTGTTGAGAGGTGGGGACAATCTTACATTGTACTCCCTCGAGTGTGGCCGACCCATCATGGCTGGCTGTGGACTTCCCATGCTGCGCCATTTGATTCTTGCGTTCAGCAGCTGCTTGATGAAGTTCTGCTCTTTCTGCTCACCAGCAATATTTTGATTCAACGCCCGTGAGAAATGAAGAAGATCGCCGTGCTTCTC
>CAXARX010000420.1:0-22778 GCA_963971425.1 Bryoerythrophyllum caledonicum | reverse complement strand
ACTTCTTGGGGAGCAAGCATCTTTTGGTATCTCTTTGAGGATATGCTGATGTGCAGGTTTGATAGGAAAATCAGTTAATGTGCAGCAGTAGAATCTCTGGTTTTCTTTTGATGGTTCTTGCATTGCAACGACCTAATCATTAGTGTATTCGTCGGTCCATTATCATGTACAACAGGCATGAAGTTCGCTGAATTTCATCATATTTCCTGACTCTCTGCGGATTCCTTGCAGTTTCGTCACCACTGCTTTAATCTTGGCGGGGTTGGTAAATTTGGCAGGATCCGAAGCTGTTTATCACAAATGTACCAGAAAGACATATTAGCTGACGAGAAAAAGGAGCTGGATGAAGGTCTTCAACGAGAGGTGTGTTAATTTGTTAGAAATGACAATTCTTAGAACCCTTTCTTCCTTGTCTTGGCTCGACCTGATTTTTGGTACTTTTTAGTCTCTTAATTTGGAATGATGAGGTTACTTAAAGTTACTGTTTATTTTTTGGCAGATTCAAGCCGCCTTTCGAACTGATGAGATTCGGCGATCGCAACCTACACCCCAGGATGAGATGCGGGCTGGCATGAGTTACTTTCACGAAACCATATGGAACGGTCTTCCCAAGTTTTTACGTCGTGTGGACACCGCATTGAAGGGAATTGGTGTCAAGGAGCGTCTACCACACAATACTACTCTTATCCAATTTTCTTCTTGGATGGGTGGTGATCGCGATGGTAATCCTTGGCTGATCCAAATATTCTCCTACACGCTATTAGCATGTGTTATACTCAGCTTTCAGAATAGCATTCTCTGTTTGTTATTGTTTTACAATCTATTCCTATATCTATGATGTAGGAAGGAGAAGCGACACATGTAGTCTGACCATATCGTTGATACTACATCGAGGATAAGTTTACACATTTCCCTTTGGTCAGTGATGTCTCTTGAACGCCGGTAATCCATGTTTGAGTGATCCAGTTACGCTGAAACAGTTACTTCAAGGTCAAGTTGTGGTTGTTAAAGGTGTGCGGGTCCTTGCATTTGGTCATATCTGTATCAGAGAAGTAAACTAGAGGAAGAACGGTATCCTGTAAATCGCTGAGATAGGTGGTGAGTCGACGTTTTCAAGTGACCATTAATCTTTGAATAAACATCCCGTTATTTTACAAACTGTTTTTCGTTGGACCTTGGAAGTGCTAATGTGTGACCTCATGATTGTTAATTCAAGCCAAAATTTCAGAGTATTGCACACACAGTCATAAAGACTGAGTAGTTTGATCATTCAGAGCTGTAGTCTATTCTATTGATTGTCCAAGTGAGCACACTGTATAGTGTGTAATGTAGGTGCCCCGCAGGTTGGCGATCTTTACTTACTTTTGAAATTTATTTATTTGCACCAGGTAACCCACGTGTGACACCAGAGGTTACGAGAGATGTGTGCCTGTTGGCTCGACTGATGGCAGCCAATCTTTATTTCACTCAAATCGAAGATCTCATGTTTGAGGTCCCTAAAGTCTTGCTCAACTCATGCATTTCGTTCTCAATTCAGAGGAAGTTTGTATGGATTGAAAGGAAATAGAAAATGTCAAGAGTATTTTGAAAGTAGGAGCTTGTGAAATTGACATTTATGTGTATTTTGCAGCTGTCAATGTGGCGGTGCAGTGATGAACTAAAAGAAAGGGTCATGAAAATCGAATCTCTGCAACGAAAAGAGGCAAAACATTACATTGGTATACTCTTAACTGACCGCTATCTCCATAAGTGATTGGAATGACATGGTTCTTGATACCTAATCGTTCTGGTGGATGGACAATATTTTGGATGCCTTTCTGTCGCATTGTGACTCACATTCGGTATTGTCCGATCTGAATCAGAATTCTGGAAGCACATTCCACCAAACGAACCTTTTAGAGTGTTGTTGGGGGACATGCGTGACAAACTTTACAACACGCGCGAACGCATGCGGCAGCAGTTGGCCACTGGCAAGAGCGATATTCCTGTTGAAGATACCTTCACTGACGCTTCACAGGTATTCTATTCTTTTGATACTTGCTTTTAATTCAAGGTTTTAGTCCCATAATGCACCGAGCCTGCGAGGACATTTTTACTTAATGACGGAATTATCTGGACATGATTGGCTAGAAGTGTTTCCCGAGAGGGTGCTTTGCAGAATTCGTGTCGATGATTCAAAGTGCAAGTAAAATTGCGTTGCTATTCGGGTGTACTCTTTGAAATATTGATGATGATATTCTTGTGGTTCAAATATACTAAATAGGAATTTTTGACATTTTTGTCACAGGTATTGGAGCCGTTAGAGTTGTGCCACAGGTCCCTTTGTGAGACCGGAGACAAGCCCATTGCAGATGGTAGTCTATTGGATTTCATGCGTCAAGTGTCGTGTTTTGGGTTGGGCCTGGTGAAGCTTGACATTCGACAAGAGTCTGATCGTCACACACCGATGTCATGGATGCTATAACCAATCACCTTGGCATTGGTTCCTATCGCAATTGGTCGGAAGAGCAACGTCAGGTGTGTTCTTTTACAAGTATTTATTTTCTAGAGAAGGTATTAATGTCTCCCAAGGTATAGCAGTGAACATGCATTGAATGTTTTCCCACAATCATTGCTTCAACTGTGTTTAATGAGTGATGGCTGCCAAATATTACAGGAATGGCTTCTTACTGAACTTCGTGGGAAGCGTCCTCTTTTTGGAGCTGACCTACCAACGACGGAGGAAATTAAGGATGTTTTGGACACTTTCAAAGTGGTCGCTGAGCTGCCGCCGGATTGCTTTGGAGCTTATGTCATTTCTATGGCAACAGCACCATCAGATGTCCTAGTAGTGGAGCTTTTGCAACGCGAATGTCGGATTACGAAGCCGCTGCGCGTGGTGCCTTTGTTTGAGAAGCTGGCTGATTTAGAGGCTGCCCCGGCGGCCCTGTCACGCCTTTTTTCGATTGACTGGTATCTGAATCGCATAAATGGGAAGCAGGAGGTACGTTATACCGTATAAATGCTGTTTTTCTATTGTATCTATTCTGAGAGCTCTGTTGGAAGAACTCCATCTTCAGCCGTCTCCTCAAACCTTTACCTGTTTGATTGGAATGGATGACTAAATAATGATCGTATCCCATTTCGAATACTCATTTTATTACTCTGTTTTCTGTGCCCAGGTTATGATTGGGTACTCGGACTCGGGAAAGGATGCAGGGCGCCTGTCAGCAGCTTGGCAAATGTTTAAAGCACAGGAAGACTTGGTGAAAGTGGCCAAGCAATATGGAGTTCGTCTGACCATGTTTCATGGTCGGGGAGGCACTGTGGGTAGAGGTGGAGGCCCAACCCATCTTGCCATTTTGTCCCAGCCTCCAGACACAATTAATGGTTCATTGCGAGTGACAATCCAAGGAGAGGTCATTGAGCAGTCTTTTGGAGAAGAGCACCTTTGCTTCAGGACATTGCAGCGTTTTACAGCAGCTACCCTGGAGCATGGTATGCACCCCCCGATTTCTCCAAAAACCCGAATGGAGAGAGATCATGGACGTAATGGCCGTGGCATCTACTGAAGAGTACCGCTCCTTTGTATTTAAAACCCCGAAGTTTGTGGAGTATTTCCGTGCGGTGAGTATCCCGGGGTGTTTTGTCTACAATATTATGATCTTTCTACACTGGGACTTTTGTATTTCTCTCAGCACATTTTATCACGGTTCTCTAGCTAATCTTAATATATTCTAGTTCATGATCGTTAATTTGTATATTTGTTCTCCATGAAATTAACTACTCTGTTTCGCTGTCGCTAATACTTCCTTTATGTTGAACAGGCTACACCAGAGCTGGAGTATGGGCGCATGAACATTGGAAGTCGTCCATCCAAACGCAAGCCACATGGAGGCATTGAGTCACTTCGGGCTATCCCTTGGATTTTTGCTTGGACGCAGACTCGTTTCCATCTTCCTGTTTGGCTAGGCCTTGGCTCTGCTCTGAAAGTGGTATTGCATACTGATCCCAGAAACATTGCCATCCTCCGCCGCATGTACAATCAGTGGCCTTTTTTCCGCGTGACTATCGATTTAGTAGAGATGGTGTTTGCCAAGGGCGATCCTCGCATTGCTGCTCTATATGATAACTTGCTTGTATCGGACGAGCTGAAGCCGCTTGGAGAGGAGCTTAGGCGCAAGTACAACGAGACGAGAGAGTATCTACTGAGGGTATGAGTTTTTGCACCTTTAGCGCTTGTGTGTGCTATTAGAGAACTTGGGATGGCAGTTTGCTACCATGTAGAACCATCTCATGTGGCAATATGGCTACTTCTGACTTAATTTGGTGCACTCTTATGGATGTAATATTCGTTTTCCATAGTGATAGAAGATGCTTAAGTTCACTAGTTTCCGGCTGACCGAGAGTCTGATGCTGTGGAATCCGAAACTTAAATTCTGCAGGTTGCAGGCCATGAGGACATTTTGCAAGGCAACCCGACATTGAAACAGCGTCTACGGCTTCGAGAACCCTACCTTACTGCTCTCAATGTCCAGCAGGCGTTAGTGCTCAAGAAAATGCGTGACCAGAGCACTCAATTCTGTGCACTCCAAAATGGTCAGTCGGGCGAAGTCCCTAAATCTCCCAGGCGTGCTGCTGAGTTGGTTGAGTTGAACCCGACAACTGAATTTCCACCAGGACTTGAGGACACTCTGATTCTCACCATGAAGGGTATTGCTGCCGGCATCCAAAACACAGGATAAAGACGGTATTGAGCATCTCATTCTTCTTCAATTTTGAGCCTCTCTCGGCATGACATTAGCAATTTTTATGTTTAAATTTTAGTAAAGTTAATTTACCTTGGTCCACCCTAAGTTTTCCGAGTGCTCAACCTTCCGATGTTGAAATACTATCGCCCAGGGCCGCAGCTGATTGTCTCACAAAATCAATGATTTGTTGGTGTGCAGACCGGGAGGAGGAAGATCTGAATTCCTAGATGTGAACTATATGCCAGATTGCTTCCAAGACTGGATTGCAGTCAAATCGGTTTGTTTTATCACCTGATGAGCTCGACGCAACCAACCATCATTGTGGCTGCTATTTGCGGAGATCAAGTGCGAACACAATGCTGACCAAGCTTGGGCCGGTGGTGGAGTGGGCTTTTGCTGGCCAGGTCTTCTATTCTTCCCCTCGTCTGGACAGTGACAGACACGGGATCCCTTCAAAAACGTGCGGTTTAGATACTAATTATGTATGAGTAAGTTGTGGCAATGCTGCCAGTGACACTAGGCGATATATCTAGAATTCAGGATGGAGAGTTAAACCATCACCGATTCTGAACTAGGCCTAAATAAACTGCCACAATCACAAACTCACAGGATGCGTGGTTTTAAACCAGTGACTCTGTTATAAGTAAAGTCTTGGAGTTGTCTATTACATATCTTCTAGCTCATTGTTGCCAGATTCTCAGACTGGTACCAAAGCAGGCGTGACGGTAAATCTTTCAAAAACAGAAAATATGACTAAAGAAAGGGTTTTCTAACTATTCATACACTTGCCGCAAGGTAAAGCAGTTCTTTTCGTGTTTGTGAAGGGATGTTGTTGGGTACTTCATATATATAATGTTTCACTAAGTTGAAAATGCCCCTCAAGTAAATGCTTGGTGGCTAAATGCTTGTGCATACAATGCGTTTAAAGGGAAAGTGGAAAGTATTCATTAAATTCACAATAACTTAAAAAATTGATCTTGCTAGCATTTAAGGGTTAATCAAAATTTCAAAGTCATTCTATAATTAGTATACCTAGACTATGATTATAGGTCCAAAGTGCAAACTTCAATAGAACTTGCAATTTCAGAAAATTTAAAAATTTTAAATTAGAGTAGAAATATTACCTTAAAAATTTCATTTCATTAGTTGGGTTTATATTCAAAATAGACCATTTCTGAGGCTAAATTCAGATTACATATATTATATTGGGAGGTAATAAAATACACTAAGAAAGCATCTCCGGTCATTCAATTTTCAACATATCTTTTTGCATATAAAGATGTATATCACCTTAATCCCTAATTGTGCTAACGTTCATATATTGAACGTTCTTGACTCCTGAAACTACTTCGAACAACCATAACTTTTGCGTCCTATGTCTAAATTGGCTTAAATTTCATAAATATCCCCTCATGATGTATAGTTTGAGTGGTAAAAATTTGAGACCAATCTAAGATAATATGAATTTTTGGGAGCCCTTAAAAGTAAGGTGCTCTTTTTTTCGGCAATTTCATTCATCAATTGACATTGACAACTTTGGCGGCTTCTATCTTTTGCATCCAAAGTCCATTTTCATTAAACATTGTTGGATAAGATTCCCCCTAATGTCTAGTTTGTGGCAGAATTTTCATATCAATTTGAGTTGTAATGAATGCTTGGGAATTATTTTAGTGCATGAGTCAAGTTTGGACACTTTTGCCTTCTGGATCAAATAGGTCATTGTTAGGGCTAGTTTTTGACGCTTCATAGCCATTACTAGATTCATGAAATTTTTTGGGTAAAAATTAATTGTACCAATGTGATTATATGATACATTTGAGCCACTTTGTCAATTCAAGTTTTTTCATTTGATAGAAATCAAAAACGAATTGCACGTGAAATGAGCTGCTAAGAAAATTTCAACATCCATTTTCTACACTAAAGCATTAAGATCTTGCAATCTATTTGGCCAAATGACTTTAAATTTAAACCACATCATTTACAACATGTATACTACAAGATTGTGTAGTTGAGATTTCTATATCTCACTTTCATTCAGACCTGCAACATTTCAAGAATAATGATGTTTTAAACCCTAGAAAAACTAGGAACCCTTAGCGGTTAATGAGGGAATTTCCACCACTATATATTGCGCACACATTCGAAGAAGCCTTTAAAAACAATTTGGAAGAAAATGAGTTTTCATCCGCCTATTGCAATGGCTCACAGTGTGTCCATTTGACTATTTTGGTGCATTTTGGTTTTTAAGGGTTAATTCTTAAAGGAAGAAACCTATTGCCATGGAATTAGAAATGCATTCCACAATGTGGTATGACACTTAAAATATTCATAATTTTTTGTGAAAATTTGAAATTATTGTATTTTTTTCAGAAGAAATGTGAAGAAAATTCATATTAAATCAAAACAAGTTAAATTTTCTGTCGCAAGCATGCATTATAATGTAGAACATCCTACTATCAACCAAAATTTTGTGTCATTCTATAATTAGTAAATAAAACAACCGTGGTTATGGTTCAAATTGCAATAAATCATGCAATTTAGAAATTTTAGAAACTTTCAAATTGAAGTAGAAACTATACCCCCTAAACTTCATTTCATGCGTTGGTTATGGTTCCAAATAGACCATTCTTATGGCTAAATTTTGGATTCACACAATACGATCGTAGATACTAACATACACTAAGAAAGCATCCTTGGTGGTTAACACATCCTTTTGCATAAAAAGATAAACATCATCTAAATGAGGGAATTTACCATTACCATCTACCATGCTGACACTCAAAAAAGCCTCAAAAGAAATTAATTAGATGAGAATATGTTTTCATCTGCCTACTGCAATAGTGCACATTTTGGCCATTGGACCATTTAGTCCGTTTCAGCATAAAGACCGGGCCTACTACAATAGAATTTCCATGGAATTAGAATTCCATTCCACAATATCTTTTAGAACTATAAACGATGTTGAAATTCAATGTTCTAATTTTCATAGATGAAGGCATGTGGATACTTGTCAAAAAAATATTCATAAATTTTTGCGAAAATATGAAATTAGAATGGCTTTTTTGAAAAAAAAGTGAAAAAAAATCATATTAAATTTACAATGAGCCATAAGAATTTGAAAATTTTGCCACAAGCATACATTAAAGTTTAGAACATCAGAGTGTCAACTAAATTTCCGTGGAACTCTATAATTAGTAAATTGATAGGCTAAGGTCATAGATTCAAATTTCGAATCTCAATAAAATATTCAATTTGAGGAATTTTTTCAAAATTTCAAGTTGGAATAAAAACTTAACGTAGTAAGCTTCATTCAGTAGTTGGGTTCAAATTCAAAAAAATCCATTTTTAATGACTAAATTATAAGTCAAGTAAAAGGAGCTTCAATGCATCAAAGTACACTAAGGAAGCATTGTTGGTGGTCTTCTCGCATATAAAGGATTAATATCATTACAATTAAGGAATTTTTCAATACTATATGTTGTACACACAATAAATGAGGTCTCAAAATTTTCCATCATGACAAGACTACATATCTCACATGCCGTGAAAAACCAAACGGGCTAAAAATAGACATTTGATGTTATTTTTATTTTTTTGACATACGTGATGAAATATACACTTTGGTGATAGGTTAAATCAGAATCTATTTTTAGCCCATTTAGTTTTTTCCTCGGAGGGTGAGATGTATTAGATACAATTTTATTTTTTGAAATGGTCACACTATAGAATATTCCAAATCATCTCTGTTTTTTCTATTTTTCAATTTCTAACAAACAAATGAAAGAGTAGAAGAATCCGTGCATCCCTTTGTGTACATGTGTACATCAGGAAAATCAAAACATTTGAAACAACATTGCAACATAGCTTTTGGGAGTTACTTTTGTTTGTAATTAAAAAACATATTGTTTCAAAAGCATTGTAGTACTGAAATATTATCTTCTGTTGCAGTATTGATTTTTAAGAGTTATTGCAACAATATTGAAATTGTATAGAATGTACCACTTGATGTTAGCAAATTTGTCCCAATATTAAAAACTGGACTCAATTTTTCAATATTGTTTCATTATTGACTTATTATTGTTTTTTAAATTTCTTCAAGTTATGAAACAATGTGCAAAGAGTTATGTTGCAACATTGCAACAATTTATGTATGATTCACGTTTGTTGCAGTATTGTTGAATTCAACTAGAGATTATATTGTTGCAATTTGGATTTCAAAATCACTATTGTATTATTATTGAACTGTTATTGTTATCAAATCCACTAGTGCCTTGAGAGTCTGAAGGTTAAATAAGAAAAATTCACCTTCCTTTCACATTCATGTGAGAGGATAGTGCATTGGTTAATGAACATCCTAAGTACTTCAAGGACCTGGGTTCAAACCCACCCGACTGCATACCTTGTAGCTACGCCTACGTGGCATGCTAATGTGGCATGATTCCACTTGACAATGCCACATGTGAAAGTCCTATGTGGCATCTCCACATGGCGATGCCACTTGGTAAAACGACCACGTTTGAACTTTGATATGTGGTGACTTAACATTGAAAGTGTATTGTTTGTAACAAAATTATTGTATTGTTTCACAATTGCATCAATACAACATTTATCACTACACTAATGATGATATTTAGTGTTATGTTACAAATAATGTTACTTAATTTTTTACCCCGCTCACTCTAAACTTAAACTTAATGACATTAGTGTTATTTCCTCCCCCCTACCCATTGGCATTCCTTCACTCCTTTACAATTTAATGAAAGAATAGGTAACACTAAATGTAAATTTGTAAAAAATGAATATCCAATAATTTATGTGTTAGTGTCTATGTTGATAAATAGTGTTGATAACATTAACAAGATTGTGACATTTAGTGTTGCACTTGGTAATTAGTGTTGCGAACACTAAATACCATCATTAGTGTAGCAATAGAAATGCAATTTTGAAATGTAAGATTGCACCCAGATCATATTGTAGTTTGAAAAAATGTAAAATTTAACTTGAAAGTGTTGTTTGTAACAAATGCTCTAGGATACGTCCCCACCGGGGCAACGGCAATAGTTTCACTGTAGCAGAAAAGTTGTCAAAAACCGTGGACTGCAGGACTGTCTGGCGGGCCCCAACTTGTACGCCCGGGTTGGTGGTTGAAGGCTTTGTGACGCGCTGTGGAGTGTCAGACAGGCAACCCATTAGTGGAGATTAGAGATTCTTTAAATTTTACGTAACAACTAGGGCATGTGTGTTCAAATTGACGTAGTAGATTCTGCGTAGCGGAAGAATGAAACGAGCAAAGTGTGAGAGTGTTTGGGACCCTCAGGCTGAGTGGAGTGTGAGTTTGGAAATTAGATGTCGCAGTCACATTTGACGCAAAAGAAGCGAACGGAGCGCTCACAACGTATAGTGTGTGTTTGATTTTTGATTGCCGTTCAAAGATAGAAGTTGTGAAAGACGGCGAAGAAAGGTTTCTTCTAGCGGAGTTGCAGGGGCGCACTGTTCTTTTCATGACGCTGTGATTCACTCTTGTGGTTTCCTCTCAGTGGAAGGTACTGTGTCTTTGGCTGCGTCAACACGCCTGGACAATAATTGGGACAACATACAGTACCGATCATAGATAGCATGGGAAACACACTGGACGTGACTACGATGGTGTCTATGATTCTTATGTTGTTGCTCAATGCTCACGGAGACTAGGAAGTGCCCATGCCCTCAGAGGAAACAATGCTGGACGATGCAATCAGGTAAATGCATTTCAAAACATTTTTGGAGCAGCTGCTGAAGACAAAGAGGAGCATGTTTGTGTTGTTTTGAATCACTTCCGTCTATGGACAAACTTGTTGGCTTTTGATGAAAACCTTGGTTACTGGGTGAAGCCGAGGAGCACAATGTGGTTTTCCAGGTTCTTGCTTGAGGTGTAGAATGAAGACCGGTGGGTGCGCATGTTTCGCATGACAAAGACAACACTGCTTCAACTAGTTTAGCGTTTGGGTTCCAGAATTCAAAAGACAAATACGAACTCCGATTGGCTATTCCGGTTACAGTTCGAGTTGCTTGTTGTATTTTCAAGCTTAGTCGCGATCCAAGTTTACTCATCTGCTCAGAACTTTTTGCTGTTGGTCGTAGTATTGTCTGTACCTTTTTACGGGAGGTAGTTCATACTATCAATATTGTCTTCAGAGGAGAAATTGAGTGGCCTAGGCGAGCTGAAGATGTAGTTCCACTTGCTTCGCGCTTTCAACGTCTTTGTGGCTTGCGTGGAGTAGTCGGAGCGATAGACGGCACACACTTTGCTATTACAAAACCCCGATTCTCAGCACCTGACTACTTCTACTTCAAGTCTGGAGCTTACACTATGTATTGTCAGGCGGTGGTCGACACTAAAAGACGCTTCCTTGATCTGAACGTCGGCATGCCAACATCAGTGAACGACTGGCGAGTGCTGCGACGGTCAAGCTTGTTTCACTAGGGTCAATCGAACTGCTTGTCGGATTCGACTGTGATGTGCCAGGGATTTTGACCTTACCTCATCAGAGATGGAGGCTATCTCTACTGCCTTGGCTCATGGTCCTCCACCATTGAGATCGACCTCTGCCAATGGCGCATATACTTTTCAACATGAGATTGAGTCGGGCTAGAGCAGTTGTGGAGAATGCCTTCGCTTGCTCAAACACTCTTTTCGAGAGCTACATCAAAAGTCAAACATTCACGTGGCTCTACTACTTGATGTTGTGGTTTGTTGTGCAATCCTCCACAACATTCTTCTCAAAGACTCTCATGAAGCAGTTTAGAGACTACTTGTGGGTGTTCAATACAACGCGGACAATGGAGAAACAAATGAGGAGCCTGTAAATGGTGAACATGCTACTGACGTTGCTATTATGCAAAGACAAGTAAGAGGAGCTGAACAAAACGAAATTATCTGGGAATTTATCTCACCATGCATAGGTCGGTTCCACTGTAGGCAGACAGATGATTGATAGCAGCATCGGTTTTAGATGGAGTGTAAGGAAGACTGTAGGAGGGAAGCACGTTTTTAAACTGTACAGACTTTTTTTTTGGATTTTTTGAAGTTTTACATCTTTTTTTGGGTCCACCAGCTAAAGTTCTAGACAGAGGTGTTAATTTTTTTCTAGATTTGTTGCCCGCACTAGAGCTACTGTGTATACAGAGATGACACTACTTTCAGAGAATATCATCTCCATTCAACTTCTATAATATAAATTTCTTTTCCTATATCCGGAAGTAAAAATCTATATACAGATTCATGTACATGTTTGAACACATTAGCTGTCAAGTTCACTCATCCGCAATTGAGGCTCCACGAGAGTCTTGGTGTTACGAACAAACTACATCAACAGTAGACTTACGTAGTAATTACCACTGTTGTAACTCGTAGTAAACCCGAAAGGGCACGCTAGGGCCTTAAGAGCCATCTAATTGACTTATATGTCTTGTTTGTAGCAACCCGTAGTCGCTAGATTCTTCCGTTGATAATAGGCGACATCTCGAGGCCAAATAGGGATTGTAGGGGTCTTTAAGTTGACAATCGAGGCTTATTTGTGGCAACTCGAAGTTGCTAGATGCTCTGTTGACATGAGATAACCTTGTAGAAGTCCTTTGGACTTCTAAGGACGTTTCAACAGCCTATAGGTTCCTCTATAGGTGTCCCAATTGACTTTCGTAGCCATACATCCTTGTAGTATAAGATGAGAGGTTGGAGAGGCATTCTCCACTCTTGTCAACACATTTCTCTCAAATACACTCTTGTATCTTGATCTTGCCGAGTAAAACACTTGAATTTCCATGTAAACATCTCTCTTGATCCGTGTCTTTGACACGTGGAGTGTCTTCTCACCTTCATCAGTTGATTCGTGCTCACGCTCGGCCGATGTCTGACCCATCTCGAAGGTATCCCTTCGATTCCCCCGTCTATGAACTCTCGTCCCAGCCTCTCTCTGGAAAGTTCCCGAAAGGACTCCACACAACAAAGCCAAACAAGCCACAAGTTCATCTTGCTTTTCTACTGAATAGTTTCGCATTAGCATTGGCAGGTGTTGCATTCTCCTGTAGACGTGTGTCCATGTCCTGCTAGTACTGCATCTGCTTAGCAAAGAGTGTCCGCTGCATCTCTCTGATGCGTCATCCATGTGCCGCATCTACATGCTCAGGGCTTTGCCAGCCACCTTCGTTGTAGTGGCGATCAAAGAGTGGCTACTCAGACTTTTCCTTCGAACAACTCTGTTCAGAGGTTGCTCTTTAGTGTTGACTTCTGTTGTATTGAGGACAATATCAGTAGAAGCGTTATGTCCTCGGGAAGTGCAGTCTTGCTGGCAGCTTGCTTCGATTCGATCGGTCTTGGTGTCTTGATACAGATGCTGAGGGCGTTGTTTTGGCAGGTGTCCATGCTGGCGACTGCGTGCTGACGTTCCTCTTTGCTTTTCTCCAAGTCAGCATCCACATACTCCAAGTCTTGGTCCATGAGGTCAACTGCAAGACCTTCGATGTGGACTTCTTGCACACGTCGGGATGGAATGCCTACATGCTATCGCTAGGCGTTATCAAATCCCAATTGTGCGGTGGGATAAAGGTAGCTGTCTAGCCCAACCACTGATTGAGCATATTGTAGATGTCCTCGGAAAAAGTCTTGGGTAGACCTTGGCTCTTTTCGCTGCACTGTGGTCATGGACCAATATCTGGACTCATTTGTTCCAGTCTTTTAGTAGAAGTTTGATATTCGTTTGTATTCTGGGACAAGCTGACTCTACTTGCTTTTGCATGCACGTCCGTCTCTCAAGCAAGTAGAGAAACGAATAGCCATGACCGTTTGGCTGATTCGAAGCCACTTGTTGGAATCACTGACAATGGATTCTAGTATGCCTCAGGTGTCCATCTCCTCCGATGCACATGTTTGGCTTTGCCTCCACAAGGACCTTGATTTCTATGGCGTTCCAGTTGGGACAACGGTCCCTTGCGTTGCCGCTTGCTAGGAAAGTTGTGTCATATCGGGATCAGTTTGGAGCAATGGCCAAGTAATCCATGAGATCTACCGACAACTGTAGCAGCGGTGGCCGGAGCAGCACCCACATCTACATGAAGATACAAAACTTAGAAGTGAAAGACATGAGGTGTTTATGATAGTAGCGTCACAAATGCAAGAACTTGAACACTGAAGAAGATAGTTGTAACTATAGATCATGAACAAAAAGCAAAAGCATAGCGTCTGTAACTATCAAAGGAACAGTGCAGCTAGTGAAAAGTTGTATATGTAGCACCGGTGACGCTCACAGGATTCGCTCCTATAAAGCAAATGAAACCAAATCAATTAAAGAGCATAATTGCTACAACTTGGAAATCAATGTGCGACTTCTTCCTACGAGAAGCACCTGGCCAATGTAGAGAAGGTCATGCACAGACATTGGAAAATATTTTTCGACGACCAACGCACTTTATATGAACATGGGCCTCAAGGTATTCCATACTAGTAACGAAGTAAGAGTAGCCCTACAGTAAAATTGTAAACTGAGTTTATCAACGTTTTTATGCATTCATCTTCGTCTGACAAGTAAGACGAGTGGGACAAAAACATGTACAAAGTAGTTTTTAGTATTGCTGTGGGGCTGCAAAGCACAGTGAAAGCTCCATGGAAGTTGCAAAGTGTATAGGAAAAGATGGTTTGCCTAATTGAGAGCGTGGATTTGCGGCAATCGATGAACGCGGTCCTCGAGAATGCTATTCAGATCCCATCTCCTTCACCTCCGCACAAATAAGATGAACTCGTTCGACAATCTCCAAATTCAGTCTCTTTCAGCAACTGTGTACTTCGGCCTTCATCCACGAGCACATTGTCGTCGTCGTCCCTCACCTCTTCTCACTGTAAGTTAGCTATCGCTCTCTACTAATTTGTAGACTACCATTCTTCAAACATGAAAGTAGAGAGCATTGTCACTGGAAGATGGTGGATTTAGTATGTATTGGAACCCTACGGAGGACAACCGCCTTCAATTTTGCAGGTGCCGTCTGCACTCTCTCACGACTACATCGTGGCTAGTCTAGGTCCTATGGATGCATGCAAATACTAATTTTGTGGGGGGTACTTCACTCTTTAATAATTGCAAGCAGGCAGACCCATTACCAAGCACCGGTGCAAAACCTCTAAAATCTTCATTTTTGCGAAATTGCATACTCCGTAATTATGGCAGACATTTCTGCACTGTACACGAGTGGGCCACTTTTTTTTCGTGTAAGACCGATCTTTCACAATTGCCGAACTTGGACGGTGCAGCCTCGGCATCTGTTACCACCTCTTGGTGTGAAACGTGAGTCACACTTTGTACTCCGAAAGCCACTTAAGAGCGAAAAGTGCCTCGGTGGAGGACATATCCCTATTGTTTCACAATTTCATGAATTCAACATTTTGAAACTGTATAGAGTGTTGTTGCAATGTGCAACGGTATTATATTACTAAGCATTTAGTTCCACATTGCAATAATATTGTAACAATACTCTTGCAATTTCTAAATTTTCGTGATGTATGCACAAGAAGTTGGATGAATGTGTGCATTTTCGTCTAGCTTTTGGATGATTGCATTCGGCAATCGGGCACTTTCTGTCGGCCTTATAGGGCTAGGGTTTAAATCTCGCAATCTGTCGATGCAATTTTCTGGTGCCGCTTGGCTCTGATGGCAAAGCGCAATGGCGTTTAGTGTACGATGGGGGATGATGATTGGTGATGCCTGATCTGCATTGGTTGCGGCTTGAATATTTAACGGTGAAATCCGTTTAGAGCACTCTCATATCTGCATTGCGTGTTGGTTTCAGTTTTTGTTTCTTTCTCCTTCTTGCATTGCGTAGTTTGCTCTTTTGGTTTTCGTTGTGCCACAGAAATTGATGTTGATGAAATTCTTTTATGCTGACGGAAACTTTCGAGACAAAGGGGAAAGTGTATTTTATCCGAGTTTGAAGATTAGGGAGTAAGGGTCAGCTTACATGTGAGCCTCTAGGCATCAAGACTAAATAGCTTCAACTGCGGGTGTATAAGCGGAGAAGGAAGACTTCGAGTTTCATCGATATTGGTGTACAATCTTATTGATTAAAACAACAATGAGATATGTTTGAGGGTATCAATACGTCTAAATTCTTTTACTGTAGAATTTTCCACTCATCGGGTCCACATGAAAGTGCAATTGTTCTCGTAGTAGTCTTTGTGAAGTTTTGTTCATCAATCTCACATGCAAGTTGTTCCTAAAGGTCGATTTACATGACAACTTCAGTGGGATGAAAGAGATTCATGCAGAGCTAGTAGGTAGAAGTTTGTACAATCAAAATTTGACACGATTGATTCCCTTGAATCATTGTAATTTCAAACCAATTCATCGATATCGGTGAATTGAATATCGTGTTTTCTTGCTTGTCCACCTTGGTCACAAAATTGGCTGAAACTATTTTGTTTCATTACTTGGATTAGGCCCAGATTGCTCATCGATCTTACATTAAATTGACTCTAAGAATTGTTAGGGTTGATGGGAGTAAGTTGACTCCAGGAACTGTAAGGGGTTGATGGGAGTAGTAAAAATCATATTTGGACTATTTCACTAAAACACTCCGTTAGTTAATTATGCACTTGGTCATGTAATATAATAGGTAAAATCTAAAAGGGAGGAAATGCAAAAATATTGAATTAGTTTTCGAACAATTTTTGAAATTTACTACTCCCATTCCTGTAATGCTTTTCTCGTTGGCCTTAATTTTTGTCCCAAAATGATCTTCCTGATGCACTTTGTGAGGTTGGAATAGGTTTAATTTGGCTTTTGATTGCTCATTGGGACTAGCAAAGATAACAAAGTAGCATAATGAAAGTCAAGATGGAGAGGACCAACGGTACTAGAAAAAAATTGCGTACATGAACGGATGTACCTGACAGAGGATGTGCATTTTTATACTCTAACTTCCTCTGATGATATAGAAGATACATCGGACGAAGAAGACAACGAATGGCGAAAAAGGGCTGAGAGTAGTAGTGGAGCAGAGGTGAAAGGAGATGATGATTATTGTCCGTTGCGTTTCTCCAAAAATAGGATTACATCCTATAGTTTTGGTGTGTATGACACTATGTGTTCGTAATATATGTACAAAAAACCTATGCGAACAATACATTATTTTGAACCTTTTTTTGAAATATTCTCATGTTTGTTGATGTTTTTTATACATTTCACCCGAGCTGAACTTCATATTACTGTGATGAATTAGGAAAATACTAGTTAACAAAAATCTTATTCTTCACTTTGTATTATAATGTTGCACTACAAATTTATAAAACATTAGCATAAACTTGATCAAAGATGCCGAAATGCCCAAAGTGCGTTTTTGGCAACATAGCAATTCTGGGCTGCTCATTTCAAATTGAATTTCTGTTTCTTGTCTTCGAAACTTTCACTAAATAACCACTTGTAAAAACAAAATACACTCAACACTTCCAAAATATTATATTCAATTTCGCTTACATTGGCATACATTGGTGTTTGCCTACATACTACACACTCTACTCTATATCTCCGTACTCTTATCTATTCTATATAGTTCTATATTTCTATAGTTCTATATAATACTAAAAATTACTGAACTACTCCTATGAATGTTGAAAGTGTTCATCCGGCATTGGCCAATTAAAATTGTCGCTCAAACTATTGATGATGTAAGCTAAACCACCAGCATTCTCGGAACCTTCTTTGCAAACTCGCTCCAAATACAACCGAAACGCCGTCGCCAACTCGTGGTGGCTAAACCTGCCAATGGTTCTACTTTCCATGTTCAACTTCCAGTACTCTTCCGACATACTGTTATTGTTGATTCGTTGTGCTATTTTGCACACCGCGTATTCGTGGGATGCATGTGAGCCAAAAACACACCCGAAAGATGGTTTTTAGTCACAATGAACAAAACACAAAAAGAATGAACAAGATGGAAGAAGAAGACTAGAAGATATGAAGAAAAAAACCTCTCCGCCGGTTCTCCATTGAGACCTCCTTGGTTTTTTCCCCGTGCTTTCGTCATCCTAACTCCGATTTGGGTGTGCCATAGCTTCTTAGAAAGCTAACTCAACTACCTACACATCCTCAAAATCTCGAAGTGAAATGACCAAAAATCTAGGACTGAATCACCAAATACTGAGACCTATTTTTCTACCGGCGGTGGGAAAAAAAAAACTTCATTCTACCCAACTTTAAACAACCATAACTTTTGATTCACAATTCGGAATGAAGTGATTTTTATGTTATTGGAAAGATCTACAAACACTCTATGTATCACAAGAGTTTGAGATCAAACGAATATCAAATGAGGGACTGATGGCTAAAAACCCGAGGCCCTCTTTTACAAAAATGACAAAAACATAAATATTCAATAAAGGAGGAAATTTTGACATTCTTCCTGAAAGATTTGAAACTAAGAGATGAAGAGAAGGACATAGAGGCACCACCTCTCCTACTCTAATGATCCCTTGCTACAAACTACAATGAGAAGATTATAGAAAAGATGGGAGAAGGAGTCCCATGGCCTTCCTTCTCCCTCTAACTACCTACAAGATACCAAGAGAGGTAAACACGATGAGTAGGAACTAAGATAACAAGAGGAAAGAATAGATGATAGAAGCTTGGAAACAAGCTCTTTTAAAGCAACAAACGAGGCGGCCAAAAGGCGGCTAAACCTAACCCTAAGGCTCAAAAGCTCTAACCGCCTCCGCGGATGAATGTCGCTTCAATGAAACTCCAACCTCCATGAATGAATGACGCTCTCCTTGAACTCCACTTCCATAGATTGCTTCAAACGAAGAACAACTCCGTCGCTATCGCGGAAGAATGCAACTCAAAACACAACGACAAAGTTAAAAGAACAAAACCAAGGAAATCTAATTGCAAAACACAATTATGAAAATCAAATGACAATCGCACGGGAATCAAAGGCAAATTACTCAACTACAATTCAAGCAACTAATCCTACTCCTAATTGTGTTCACTAGGGAGAATTTTTCCTCTTCTAGTCCTTCCACATCAACATTGTGTTCACTAGGGGGAATTTTTCCTCCTCTAGTCCATCCACATCATCTAAAACTTGAAATTGAAATAAAGTAACTTATCATTGGTCCTACAACAATTAACATTCAACATCCATTTTTGTCCTTACAATCAAATTTACCTTCATAAAGTTCAAATTACCCCAAAGTTGCATCTTTTGTTAGAAAACAACCTTTAAAAACAACAAAGAAGAACAAAAATAAGAAGTGAACGCTTTCAAGCGTTCACAATGCACGTGATAAATATAGAATTATTTCCACATTTGCATCTCGTTTGTGCAAATACGATATCTTCGGATCAACCCACCACCTCCTTTCTAAAGCCTCCGTCATGTTGGCAGCTTTTGTAAACACATACAATGATTTTGGTGGTTGTGCAGCTACGGTAGTCATCCCCCAATCACACACTCCAATGTACATACACGACTCATCGTCGGGAAAGTGGAACATGATGTTGTCGGGAGAAAGATCATTGTGAAGATGTCCTGCATCATGCACTGCACGCATGATGTGACGAAAAGCCCACGCTAGCGCAGTTTGCTTCTTCCGAAATCGTCGAAGCCAAAACGCGTCAACGATCTCTGTCTCCGTTGGTCTGCTATGCAACAGTCGAGTAGCTATATCCTCTGGATAATTGTTATGTAAGTTCAACATATGTCGCAGTGTTCCACCGTTCCACCAATATGCATATCCTTCATTCTTTGTTGCATGGACCGCTGCAAATCGTATGACTCCAGCATGTCCAATCCTCAGTGCCATGGACTCGTTCTGGTGTTCCATTTTTGCTAGCTCCGGTTGCGTGCGATTTTAGTTTGATACCTTTGCCGCAAATTCCCAGTGCGGTAGTATTCCGGGACATCCTTCCATCCGAACCCTTCGAATAGTTGCATATCCGCCCTTCATTTCTTTGTTGTCTTGATGTAAGACTCGTGCCGTGTCCGGAAGAGCTATCAGATGTTGTCTGCTCCTACCATCCTGTTCAATTCCAGCTGCTGTTTTCCACCAACCAATAGATCCTTGCCGATTTTTGCTTTTCGCAAACGGAGCACAACGACCAACGAACAATTCAGTCCTGAGAATCACTTGCTGAAACTCCTGATCGGCCACTCGATGCTCTTTCCCAAATTTCACGAGGATGTCCTTTGCATTCCACAATGAATCGTGAACCCAGTTCTCCAAAAAGCGGTTAAAACCACTTTTGTCAGTCTCTTCATTCCAATTGCAATTGTTCACAACATCCATCAACCGTTGCCACATGTCCATCTTGAATTTTGTCGCACATTCCTCCTTGTATCGCACATACTTGTAGTGGAGAGACATAGTGCTCTCCCCCTTGTAAAACTCGACGAGGGTTTTTATCAAAAACCTTTTCAAATCATCTGAGACCTGCTTTCTCCGTCGTGCACTACCTGATGGCTATTCCTCAGGAGGTCCTTCGTGTTTCCGCTTCGCAGCCTTCTTCGATAGTGTCATCGTGATGAATTTAATTGTAATAATGAAAAGTGTGAAGATTTTTATGCTTTTGGACAAATTATGTGAGCGTGAATAAAAAAAAGGCAATAAGGGGGCCCCCTATAACCTCTCTTTCTTCACTCCCTAGGAGGGCAACCAATGGAGACCGAGGCCTCCAAGCTTTCCACTCCGCTCTTGCTTTTCACAAGGGAGAGCACAAAAGAGTGAGGGGCGGACGGGCTATGTGTCCGTTACTCCGTTCGCCAGATCGGACGGCCATGATCTAGCGGACGCCTGTCCGCCACTGCGGCGGACGCTCATCCCAACCGTCGCGTTTTCCCGACGTTTTTCTACTTTTATTCCTTCTTTTTTTTTCTTTCATTATCTTTACTGGTTTTGGGTGGGGGGCTTGTAGTTAGTAAACCTCCAGTGCATGGAGCTCCGTTGGCTTGAGCGGTATGGACCAAGGACGAAAAAAAAGAATTTCTTAATTGTTTTTTACATTTTAAAATAAATAAACAATACATTAATTGTGGGGCGGTTTTAGGATGTTTATTTTGAGCTTCTCAACCCCTTCCGGACCTTTGTCCGATTGTGTGGTAAGAAGTATGAATAAGAATTTTTATTTTTTTAAATTATTTTTTGTTGTTGTTTTTTCTTTTTGAGGGGTGGTATTACAATTTTACTTATCGTTTACGGGGATTTGTGGTAAAAGAATGAAGTAGAATTAATAAATTATGGAAATATTGGTTTGTATGTTGTACTTCTTAAGTCTTAACCTTGTAGGGCTTTAGTAGATTGCAAAATTTGAAAAAAGAAAAAGAAAATGCATATGTAACAATAATATATAAATATATAAATATAAATATAAATATTATTATTATTATTATATTATTATTTTTATTTATTTTTATTTTTATTTTTATTTTTATTTTTATTTTTAGTTTTATTTTATTTTTATTTTATTTTTTATTTTGTTTACTTTATTCTTCTTATTCTCTTTGAGGTCCACAAGTTTTTAATGTTTTTGTGGTAACATACAAAAATATAAAAATAGATGTTTGAAATGTTGAATTGAAAAAAAAATTCACCTTTCAATTTCGCCCATCCCTAATCTCAATTTTGATAATTTCCAGAATTTTATCCTCCCAAATCTCTAAAGAAGGAAATTTTTCTTCTGTGTGCTACAAGACTACAAGTCTAATTTCAAAATCCCATGTGCAAAAATTTCTCATTTGGTATACCAAGGGTTTTATTATGAATGTAGATATTTTACGAACTCCAAATTTCTCAATATTTATGACTTATCATCCTTTAATATATATGAGGGGGTACCAACGGGGGTGCCATCAGGGGTACCAACTACGGTGTGGTAAGTGGGGGTGGCCATCAAAGTTCGGGAAGTTCTGTAAGAATTTCGTCCAATTTCGTACATAGTCTACTGTCAACCGGGTTTTTTGAAATGTACTTCGGTTCTTTCTCTGTTTCTAAGTAGAAATAGAAATATTTTTAGAAATTGAGACCAATTTTTGGACCAATTCTTCAACTCAAAAACGAGTGAAAAGACTCATTGAAATAAACTCTAGTGACTCTGAAATTTGAAGAATGTGAATAAAGAAATAAAATATCAACAATAATAATACATTGAATAAAAAACAACTTTATGCTCAAAATTACACTTTTTCTATAATAAATACTAGTATAGCCCCGTGCTGTTGGCCCATTTTAATGTTTTTCTAATAATTTGCCACGAAACCAAGCCGGTGCATCCCTCTTTGCCAAGGGCTTTTCAACAATACCAAGAACGCAATTAGGGGACGCACAATTCAAAAGATCTATAATTTAGGATAATTTAAGATCCAAAAATAACTGAAAATTCTATAAATTCTACACCTTGAGTCGGATTGCCACGAAACCATGCCGGTGCACCCCTCTAAGCCAAGGGCTTTCCGACGGTACCAAACACACCCCCGGGGGACTCACGGTCGCGGAGATCTCAACGTGACAAACAAAACTAACTAACTAACTAACTAACAAACAAACAAACAAACAACCTAATTTAAAGTATAGATAGGGCACGCCAATTAGACATTATACATAGTTGCATATAGTAAAATTTACAAAAGATGTGGTGAAATTTTTCCTTAATCGAATAATAACAAATTTTTTTGGAATTTCATAAAAATTTCATTTTACTCCATTTTACTTCAAATTAAATATTAGAACTCAAACACATTGGTTTCATATGATGATAACCTTGTTCATGTATGGTGATTTCCTTCTACTTGCACTAGAAATGACATGAGCCACGTGATGGATTGTACAAACGATGAAATATAGAATATTTATATTGAAAACACCACAACTTATACATGAGTGCATTTTTATAATAGTCGTGTGTATGGCCTAGGAAACATGAAACTTGAAGTTGGGCATTGGAAATCGAAACCCTAGGGTGCTAAAAATAGCAACTTTTCTAGAAATGTCCAAATGACGTTTAATTTTCAACAATCAATCAAATTAAACATTGG
>CAXARX010000419.1:0-36047 GCA_963971425.1 Bryoerythrophyllum caledonicum | reverse complement strand
AATTCAAGCATATCACTTATGCATTGACAGATTAAAAACTATCTCATGGTTCATTATGAACATGCTTCAACAAAGACTGTGATATGTAATTAGCGATTTACATAATAGGATACTGGATTACTAATTGCATTGCAAAAGAATAATTCTTACAAACGTGAATCATGAAACACAAGAATTTGGTTACGATTCATTGAATTTCAAATTACTATCAAACCAAGCGAAGGTGTTATAAATTTCACCAATGCTCTAAATTATACTGTTGCGTCTACATATTCTATAATAAAAAAAAATTTACCGCACATTATATTTTCATTATCATATTTTGGTATAGAATTAGGAGATTCTATGATCCATAATTATACTTAAACATATGTATGTTAAGTATATTGAATAAACGTGATTTTATCTTCTATGAATTTTTTACTAAATAGTTGTTTTTGTACGATGTGTTATACAAAACAAAAAACATGTCTTCTTATTTTGTTCACGACAACCCTATCCTAAAAGTTAGGAAATTAGTGGAAGTACAAAGTATGAAAAACAACCTAGTAGTACTTTGAATTTATTTCATCCTGTTAGATTAACTGACGATTTATATTCCTGCTACTCTATTATTATGTTGTTTATTATTGGAGCAAAGCGTGAGGTAACGCTACATGTTTAGTAATTCCGCCTCCATTCAAAATGAACGATCCTATTGAAGGCGCTAATCCCATACAAATTATATGAACATCGGGAACTACAAGTTGCAGAGCATCGTAATCGGATATTCCTGCTAATTCAGCTCCAACAGGAGAATTAATATAGAAATACATATCGTAACTTTCAACTTCGCCATTTAAGTATATCATAATTCCAATCAATTGATTTGCAATTTCATCATCTACATGTCGACAATTGAACTCACACTTAGTGGCCGGCCCCGTTTTTTTTTACATTAACGGCGACATCCCCGACTCTTGAAACTCAGGAGGAAGAGGAGGCCATGGTGTCGATGAAGAAACGAGTTCGACTTACTATTATCTTACAGAGGACACAAGTCCTCTTCAATTTCAGAACGGGTTGAGGTAAAAACAAAAAGACAATTCAATTAAGTATGCAACCTAATAATGAAGCATCTTCCAATCTATTGGTTAAAAGAGCTGAGTTATTTTCAAGATCAGTGGAGCAAATCATGCATTCACCACGCCACCATTTTCAGAAGCGCATACGTTTTTAGGGTATGCAACTGCAATTGCAAGGCGTTAGTACAACGTTTTTTGTTTATGTACTATTCACTTCCCAATAATTAGCCATTAATTAGCAACAACAAACATATGCATATAATATGAACGGAAGCAAGAGATTTTTCCTAACTATTAGAGCCAGCTACTTTGGTGATACAAAACACAATACAAGGCTATACTTCAAGTTCTTCTAGTATTCGAAATATTGATCTTTAACCAATCGTACTTATTGATATTTTCATATACTAAGCTTAATAATCATATATCATTCAAATCTTGATATTTATATTCATTTCTATATTTACCTTAAGTATATATCTTAGCAACAACTACAATGCTTAGTACCATCTAACTCTTAAGTACAATGTTAAGTCATATTCACAAATTTTATCTTTATTACTAACTTGAATTGGTATATAATAGATGTGTCATTTATATCAATATTAGGAATATTGCAGTGGTTTAATTCATTTCCATTCAAGCAAAGAGGTGTACAAAAGGAACTTGAAGTCTGTTTCATTCCCAAGACTACTACAATGAGTATCTTGTAACTAAATTTTCTTTGCCACTTCCTTTCTTCTCTATCAACATGTTTTGTGTTGGCGAAGCATGGTCTAACAACTTGGAAGGTCATTCCACATGTATTGCATTCCACATGTATTGTATAAATAAAAGGATCCATACTTTTATCATAAGAAACAAGTACGGAAATAGTATGATTTAGATACATAATAACTGTAATAATCATTAGGCATTTGTTTTTCTTTGAAAATTCGATATGAATTGAACCTTTTGCGTACATGGTTGTACTAACAATTGCCACTTCTACCATGTGCCCCATTCACACCATTTATAAGCAATTTTTCATATGAAAACTATAGCAACCCTTTCATTTATGCAAAATGTGTAGAATGCGATTACTTTTCATAGCCTTCCAAGTTGAAGGAGGAGGGTCGGGTGCATTTCATGGTTTTTGCCTAATTTTTCCTAATCTAGCCCACCTCCGCATCTATTAGTGGCTCATTGTAAACAGCCTTAATTTAATGATCAAGTCATTCACGGGTGATTGCACGAAAGGGTGTAGCCAGTTTGTGTAAAATCCAGTAGTACCACCTGTACGCAAAGTGGTGCACTGAAAGCAGGATCTGCCCATGTTCAATTAAAATAATATTAGTTCTGTCCAGATTAGAACACAAGCCCTTTCACAACCTGCGAATACTATTGATGGAACGGACTTCCTGGGAGTAGTTTGTATTTTTTCCAAACATAACCATATGCCTTGTCACCGTTGACAAAAAGGTTGCAGTAGTTTGTATTTTTCCGAATCAATTTTTTTTGGGGCCAAAGCCACCTCTGACACGAAGGTGGCAGTGTTTTGTATTTTACTGAAACACAGCTCAGTGCTGACATAAAGCTGAGTTGACTTCTAACGATAGAAGTCGCCATTAAGGTATGACGTCATTTCCACCTTGCAACTGGCCGTCACAGTCGGGGTTGGGTACGTGGCGGTGAAGAAACCGCCGGTCACCGGTTCAGAGCAAGCGCGCCGACGCTGGCTACCGGCCGGTCCGTGCTCCTTCTCTCTCCTCAGGCTCGCCGTAGTGGACTCTCTTTGATTTTTTTTTCCCGTTTGTTTTTTGGAGCTTCTCTTTGGTTTGTTGCAATTGTGGAGCTTCTGTTTTTTCTTTCTCATGTTCAGTGTGTAGTGCTTGTGGTAATTTATGGCTATGAAGTCCTCTTCTAGAGATTGTGAGGAAGAGTTTGGTTCAGGGTCTGAGGGACTTGGGGATTTTGTGAAAGTGGAGGAATCCTCTGACATTGCCTCTATTGATCACTTATCGAAGCCTCCTCCGGAGCGTGATTTTGAGTACTTTAGAAAAGCAGGGTTGAGTGATGAAGGTGACAACCCGCACCGCCTGAAAGAGCACAAGCACGTCCCAACTGCTGAGATAGAGAAAGTTTTTGGGAAATGGTCATCTAGGGCTGGGTATCGGTACAAGAACTGTAGAGATCCTTTGTTGAGGGAAAAGATTGAGAGGATATGGAAACTAGCTTACAGCAAGGATGCTATGCCCCGATCTAAGATTGTGTCCACACAATTTGGGCTTGGAATCGTGGCAGAGGAGATGGGTCGCCCAATTTCTTGGGCTGAATTTGCAGAGGAGACGAATGCCAGCTAACGTCTCAAATATCAGAAGCGGGTTGACAAAGCTGTGGCCACCTTGAAGGATGCAAAAAAGTTGGCAGGATCTACCAGGTCAGTGAAATTGGAGGGAGAATCGGAATGTGACCTCGATAGCAAGCTCACGGGGCCCGGAACAGCCGACGTTCGTGGAGGTGCACAGCATTGTGGAAGATCCAAGGAGTGGGTACTACAGCTGACTGCCGAAATTACCCAACTTCTTCAACTATGCGCCATGGAAGTTGAGGCAGTCAAACAACAGCTCCACAAAGCTCGGAAGGAGAAGGAGGAGTTGCAGAGTCGTGTTTCTGCACACAAGATCTTGCTGGAGTCAGTGCAAGCATCGTTGTCGGAAGAGGTGTGCAAGACGCAGGCCCTTGAAAAGCGCGCGGCTAGCCACTTCCGCTCACCTAGCGCGTCTCCTTGCAAACCACCAGCACAAGCAGGTAATGTGGTAGAGGTTGGGCCTGAATCCTTCGACACTGACAGTTTATCAGAGCAAAAAATGCAAGAGACATGCTTGCGTAGGTTCTGTGAGAAGCATGCCGGTCAGTATAGTCAGCTGTGCGGGGAATTAGAGCAGAAAGAGAAGGTAGTCCAAGATCTGGAGCATAGAAGTGTTTACTGTGACCTCCAAAACACAGCTCTAGGTGAGCAGCTCCTTAGTTTGAAGAAGAGGCAGGGTGGAGTTCGTTTGTATCCTCATCCTCTTGTTTACCCCGCTGAATCTCTAGAACCTCGTGCTGATTTTTTGAAGATGACTACTTGTGTCCTGTGCAAGTGTTCTTTCCCTCACAATGACATTATTGTCACAAGTTGTAGGCACCTGTATCACCCATGGTGCGCTGCTATTCATTTTAGACATCACTCAACCTGTATAGATGGAACATGTGCTGCAAGATTATCCCCTGAATGGTGTTTGAGTTTTGGATTCCGTGAGTTCGACCAAGAAATGAATGAGCAAGCGTTAGCAGAGGGCTGTGAAGATGCTCGACTTCAACTTCTGAATCTACGGAGCCAGACAGCAAGAGTGCATTGCCCCAATGTCGGTATGTTTCTTCTCATTTCTAATGTCTTCACATATACTGTAGTGCAGTCTGTTTTCGTATGTGGTGAACCTCGCACTTTGTTTGTTGCATTCCTTGGCTACAGGTTTAAAAAAAACAATTTCGTTGTTTTCCACACTCAGGCTTGTGTTGTTTGTAGTTCATTATATGTATATCATACTTCTACAACTACTATCACCTCTGAATTCTGTGTAGTTCATTACTTTCTTTGTAGTAATTATATGAATTGTTTTTTGAATGTATGTACAAACTGAGATTTTTTATTGTATTGTACGAGTAATCTGCCTCCTCTGTGGTTGCAGTTTACGACTTACTATACAGAGAATTCTACCGATCTTTAGGCATGTCGTACCACAGTTCTGTAAAATCATATACTGATGTCTACTTTAGAGCACTATATATGCTGGTTTCCGTTATAATACTTCAGTGGTAGCAAAGTGTGTACTAAAATTGATCTAATATCTGAAATGCTGCAACTATTGTGTAGCTTTCTGGTTTTTTAGACTCTCTATTCTTCTTAGTGTACAGTGTAGGACTTATTATCTATGTTAGTTTTTAGATTTTATTCTTTTTTACTTTCATCATGCACAGCTTCCTAGTTTTTGTCACTCTCTATTCATCTTAGTGTACACTAGAGGACTGATTATCCATCTTAGTTTTCAAATTTTATACTTTTCTACTCACTTAATGCACACCTTTCTGCTTTTTGACACTCTATTCGTCTTAGTATACACTGGAGGACTTATTATCCATCTTAGTTTTCAGATTTTGTACTCTCTTACTTACTTCATGCACACCTTCCTACTTTCTGTCACTCTTTAGTATACACTGTAGGACTTATTATCTATATTCGTTTTCAGATTTAGGACTTTTTTACTCACTTCATGCACACGTTTCCTCTTATTTCACACTCCCAATTCATCTTAGTATACACAGTGGATAATTTGATACGTACTTGACGCACTTTATATACTTTACATGTTACTTTGACTATACTCTGCGTACGAATCCACAAGTGTAACCAACTGTGTTCACTTTAGTATATACAATGCACTTTTCACATATCAATGTTTTTACTCATTGTTCAATGATGTGTTCACTTTTTCTTTTTTCCTTTTTATTTTTGCATTATCTTCTTTTTTATTCAGGATCATCTCTACTGATGTGTTAACTTTTTGTTATCTTCTTTTTGATTCAGGATCATCTCCACCGATGTGTTCACTTTTTCTTTTTTTGTTTTTCTTTTTTGCATTATCTACTTTTTGATTCAGGATCATCTCTACTGATGTGTACCACAGTTGTGTAAATTCATATACTGATGTCTACTTGAGAGCACTATACATACTGGTTTCCGTTATAATACTGAAGTGGTAGCTTGGTGTGTACTAAAATGGATCTAGTATCTGAAATGCTGCAACTACTGTTTAGCTTTCTGGTTTTTTTTCATTCTCTTATTTTGGATTCAGGATCATCTCCACTGATGCGTTAACTTTTTCTTTTTATCTTTTTCTTTTTTTCATTAGCGTCTTTTTGATTCAGGATCGTCTCTACTGATTTGTTCACTTCTTATTTTTTCCTTCATTTTTTTTCATTATCTTCGTTTTGATTCAGTATCATCTGTTCACTCTTTCTTTTCTTTTTTTCTTTTTTTTGTTATCTTCTTGTTGATTCAAGATCATCTCTTGGAACTTTTCTCTTTTTTTATTTTGTTTTTTCTTTTCACAACCCTGGCTAATATCTTTTGAATTGTCTTCTTGGTTCAGGATCTTCTCTAAGAACTTTCCTAGAGCCTTCTTCAGCACATACTGGTAACGTCAGTGCTGGTGAAAGCAGTAGAGCAAAGGAGGTCCCCAAATCGAAGGTTGTAGAAGACCCAGGTCGAAGCACAGGAGTTCTTCAGAAGAAGCGGCTAGTATCGAAAAGCTTGATTCCCAACTTGGATGTGCAAGCTACCAAGTCCACAGTCTTGCAAGAACCTTCTCGAGATGTGCTGGATTTGTCACCTTCCACATCACTGCAACTACGTGACTCCCACAACTCTGAGAATCCGAGTGAGAATTCTCTACCCAAGGAACCTAGTTCGAAGACGACAGATGACAATGTTGATAAGGTAACAACAGGTGTAGACTCTCAAATTCAATCTCGAAGTCCATCTGGTGCTCCAAATCCTGAGGTGGAGGTTCCGGGCAAGGTTCTGGAGGAAGTTGAACCACAATCGAGTCATATGTCGAACAAGGCGAAATCAGGTGTAGTGCGCACCTCCATTGGCCACAACATGGGTGCAAGTAAGAAACCTCTCCCCCGTGAATTGGAGAATAGGAGGACAACAGGAGCTGCTGATCAGGAGGAGGGTTCAAAATGCAAAGACAAGGAGAAGAAAGTCCCAAAGGAATCCGCCTCTGACCAAGTACTAAAGAGGACATTTGAAAAGCGGCAACTTCGTGGAAAAGGCCCTCCAGATGAAGAGAGTGGATCAAAACATAAAAGGAAGGACGTGGCAGGCATTAGTAATGATAAAGAGCAGAAGAAAAAGAAAAAAGGTTTAGTTTTTGATTTGTGATGTCATTTGGTAATTCAAAGTGCACACTTCTTCCTTCATTTCAGTGTTCATTCCTTGATTGTTGTTTGAGTTGGAATGTTTTTTCAAGTGTGCATTTTGATCACAGGGTAATCTTGGGAGTGAAGGACCTGACATCAGTTCTGGTCTGGAGCCCTTACCCATCCGTGTGATCAATGCTGCTGACCCTGCAAAATACCCTGAGGAGTTCAAATATGTTACAAAGAGCATTGAACTGAGCTGTGCAAACTTGAACCCCAAATTCAATGTAGAAGCTTTAGGCTGTTCCCAATGTCAGCAGGATTGCTTGGATCACTTGTGTCTGTGTGCTCTACAAAGAGATGGGATTTATGTCTATACTAAACAGGGGTGCTTGAATGAAGCCTGGTCCAATGCACATTACGGCCTTGAAGCCCAATTCATTTCTGAGTGTAATGACCAGTGCCGTTGCCCAAATACATGTAGCAACCGAGTTGTACAACGGGGAATGACTTATGCCTTGGAGGTTTGCCCTACACATTGTGAATTTCTGATCATTTATTAATTTGCTTATTCCAGTCTACAATTGGAGAACGTTCCATTGATCTCCTGAATGTTTGAAGCAGGTTTTCTGGACTGAAGAGGGCAAAGGATGGGGCATTCGAACAAAAGAGAATTTACCTCGTGGAGCCTTTGTTTTCGAATTTGTCGGGGAGATCATCACAACAAAGCAGATGGAGGAACGAATGGCTGGATATATAGCGAGTAGCACTGAAGTGATTCCGGACTATGGTATAGCTTTGGATGTTCTTTCCACTTTGGATCAGACATTGACAACCAAAGACATTCTCTGCATTGATGCAACGAACTCCGATAACATTGCAAGGTTTCTGAATCATCACTGAGGTGACGCAAATCTCCTCCATTTCAATGTGCATATTGAACGACGTTCTACACAACTCTATCATGTAAGTTACTTCTGAAATTTCTCTATAGACTGTTTATGGTTATGGGACTTACTTTTTCAGGGAACAAACTTTGTATGTACCTGAAAATGTACTTTAGTAAATCCTGACCTGGTTTTTTCTTGCCTCCTTGCAGGTGGCTTTCTTTACAAGTAGGACTGTGAAGGCTATGGAGGAACTCACTTGGGTATTTCAAAAGGCTTTCATGTTATTTGTATCATGTTGTGATAAAATTTATCTTTGCTTATTTAGTAGTTCTGATGTATGGTTTGTACGTGTTTTGAACCCATGTGTATGCGTTTATTCTTGTGGCAGGACTATGGAATAGATTTTGGTCATCCAAATCCTCCAACCCCACTATTTCGGTGTTTATGCAACAGCAGGTACTGTGTCAATTCCACCAGAACAAAAGGCACTGTGGGGAAGAAAAAACTTCCTGGAGGAAAAAACGAAGCACCTGTGATTGAGACGAAGGCGGGTAAGAGTTCAAGAAGACACCGGAAGAAGAAGAATTGGTAAATTTGAGCAACTTTTTAAAACATGAAGTAAGCAAAAAAGTATAAAATCGAAGAACTAAGATGAATAAAAAGTCCTACGCTATATACTAAGATGGATTGAGAGTGTCAAAAAGCAGAAAGGTCTGCAAGAACTGAACATCACTACTTGAAGAGGACTAGAATCAAAGTAAATGTAAAAGCCTTCACTGCCCTTCCTGAAGCGCACTTCTGATCAGTGCTAACGTATCATCTGAAAGTTGGTATATAGAGTCATCCCTTTTCACTCTGTGATGTGCCGGTGGCAAGGGAAATTTACACATACGGACTAAATGAGCATCTACATATGCTGTCCTAGATTCAGCCAAATACACAAACGACTTACTGGAAATTCCCCATTTCTGGTAGTAAATTCCTCCAATGACATAATCACCTGCATCAAACTCACATCCCCAGACGCACTGAAAAGGTTGAACAACCCTGAATTTTGGAATTTGGCATTGGAGGATATAAAACTCCACACCTTCTTCATTTTCTGCTTCAGCTGGCACCACAAAGTTGTCACCTACGTTAATGAGATCCGACATCTCTTCACCATCTCCACCAAATGCCCAGTCATCTTGATTCACATTGTCCATCATTACGTCCCTCACGTAGTCTGTGTCAGTGGGCCTTAGCTTTATACATCGCCAAGGTTGGACATGCCCTGTGTTTTGACAATTTTCCCAATCTTCATCAATACAAGAAGGGCAGTAACATGACAATTGTCTCACCATCAGTTTTGTTGGATCAGCAGCAGAGAAAGAGAATATGGAGTGTAAACTCCTTGATCCTGGAATGGTTGCACAGCCAAATGGATTAGATCTCACCACCTCTGACTCTTGAATGTGCCAGAACTTCCTACAGATGTCTGCTTTCTGTTTCTGGTAGGAGTTGGCCGTCCGGGTTGACAGGGTCTCCGTGAGGAATTCTACACAATCCTTGGCAGTTTGTAGTTGCCTGCTGGGATTTAGGCGTTGCTCAGTTCTCAGAGCTCTCTTAATGACTGCGCCTGCTCCATCCCATTCCCCTGCGGCCAATGGAATGCGTGGGGTAAGCTGCATGTAGCGAGAACTAGTAGTGATCAAGCTAATACTTTATCAATGGAAATTTTATAACTCAAAGCACAAAGAGCACCCAAAGGTAAAATTTAAAAAACAGAACTACAAGAGTACTACATTTCCTAAGTGGCAGGCATAGACAATCTTCTGTCAATTCACCTTTTCCGTGTCCACTTCCAAAGTATTCCCATCGCATAGAACATCCATCTGTGAGTCCAGGGTATCGTGCAACAAAGTACATTGCCCGTGAGCCCTTGAACTGGGCTGAACAGCCATCACTGAATACCCAATGTTGTCTTGGTTTGAATCCTTTCTCCAGAAGCCACCTCCAATGAAGTAAAAGGCAATGTTGAACAAACATTGTGTCGTGCTCTTTGTCATCTGAGATATAGAAATGGGACTCCTTAATCCACTTCGAACCTGGCACTTCAGGATCATGCAGAGGATTAATTCTGTATGTCAAATGTACAAGTATTGTTACCTGGTGTGAGAACCAATGCATACTTTGGATCTCGTTCTGAATCTCGAAACTGTAGTTTTCGGCAAAATCAATGTGAGACAGTATTCCATCCTCAGGGAGATCAGTCATAGCGATATGACATTGAGAGTCCTGCCACCTGGCTACAAAATTGTGAGTAACAAACTTAGTGAGATTGGGCTTCAAGTACTCCAGAAATTCTGAAACAGCTGTATGCTTGTTTACTTCCCTGATCCTCTTCTTTGGGTGCCCTGATTCTGTCTGACCAACAATGGTTTTCTCAAAACATTTCCATTATAATACAAAAGGTTCAGAATTACCATCAGGTAATACCTCCAGTGGACACAAGGGGAGTTTAGAAACTCCACAGTCGTTGCATAGGCCCATGAGGCAATCGTACTTGTGCCATAACGCTGTTTCAATTTTGGGACATACAATGTCTTCCCACAAAGCAGTCGTACCTTTGTATGTCTCTGTGTGGGCCTTGCAGTTGTCGTCGTCCTCGTCATCTTTTGTACAAACTCCACAGTTGCATGCACAATGGGCATGGGTATGCAAGCCTGTCTTCAGATGTCGCAGAGTGTTTAAGCCTTCTCGTAGCATATCAAGCTCCACATGATACCGACAGCAACAAACATTTCGGTCCTTCAAAGCTCTTACATAATAAGGCTTCAACTTTATGAAATGTCGTTCTCGGATTTCGCATTCAGGATGGGCCTCGATAAATCGCATAAACAATGACGTCTGTAACAAGATGCACAGGTATCAGTTCCATTACGTATAAGAAAAAAGTAAGAATTGTGCATCACTGGATATCAATTACAGTACGTAAACGATAGAAGTCAGAATTGTGGATCAGAAGGGTATCAATTACAGTACGTATACGACAGAAGTGAGAATCGTAGATCAATAAAGTGCAGAATATTGTAAAAAACTACACAGAAGTCTACACAAAGTAAGTCAACGTACATATAAATTGTACAACAATACCTTCAAAACGCAGTATTTGAGAGAGAATATTACAATCTGTACTAAAGTGAAAACAGAAGCACCACTAAAGTGAAAACAGATGCACTAGAGTACTTCAGAAAAGTATCATAGGTATGTAAGTGTACTTACAAAAGTATAAAAACTGTAGTACACTACAATCACAATGGCCGAAGAGAAAGTAAACTAGTATGATGAATACCAAAGTGCACACAAAGGATCGGGGCTACTGTAGTAAAGTACAGTAGCCTTTGCACATTACACTTAATGAAGTTACTTAAAAAATAACTAATCTACTAACAGTGGAAACAAGGTCTACAAAGGTATGTACCTGAAATGCATAGAGCACAAATGTACTTATGCCGGTGTACACTTCACATATCCATTAACAACCTCATATGAACATCAGTAAAAAGGAAGTACTAATCATACATCCTACTGTGCTTCCAGGCATGAGAATGAAGACTTCAGTACTTGTTTCTGGAATTCTGGTCTGTCAAAATAAAGAAGTTTATCACTAACACCAGATGTATATTACAAGACTCAATTATGTACTTTTACTTTGGGCTGAATGAATACCAAACGACACATTGTACACAATGTTAGAAGACAATATGTATCATGCAAGCACTTGGAATACAGGACGTTCTCATTGTCATGCAAAAGTGAACTTACTTGGCTCTCAAGCAGGTAATGCATAGCATGCTTCTCGTACAGTTTCGGTCCAACACGTTTTCTCACAACCTCCTTGTGCACAGGACTCACTCGTGTTTCTTGATTCCACCACTGTATGACAGCGGCTGTGGTTTACTCCTCGATCCGGGTTGTTTGTTTAATGCGCTGCAACGGTGCCCATTTCAGAGATCCTCCTCCCACGGACTCCCGACGCCTCTTCATGGCAGAGTAAATGTTTCGACGATTGGTATTGAGCACTTTTGCCAAAGCTCTACCCTGACCTTCCAAAATGGTAGAATCTTCGTTGCCCTTGCTAACAACTGCACTCAGAATGGTTCCTTTCCACGCAAGTTTTTCCCTCGACTGAACCCCCTTCACTTCATCTAAGTCAGACCTCAGACCCTCTATCAACAATTTCTGAGCAGCAGCTTCCTTAGGGAGCAGATAATACGATGGTAAGTGAGGTGAAATGGATGGATGCCTCAAGAACTTCTCAAGGACAACTTGTCGACCTTCAGGGCCTGGACACCTAGAAAGAAGAGGCTGAACGGACTGAACAACCTTTCTCACAATATACTGACACTTAGAGAGAACCAACTGCTGCTGAACTTCAAACTCAACTCTTGCCTTCTCTGCGATCTCTTTCAGCTTTGCTCTGTGTTTACGCACCCGTTCAGCAGTACGTTGCCTTTTTAAATGAGCGGCATTATCTTATCTCTCTCTCTCAATGGGACCTCCCCTACCATTTCCTCTCCTTTGCTCTCTATCCTCTCTGTTTCCCATTGACAGGAAGAGTCTGCAAAAAACGAAGGTGCAAGCTGACGCACGTAGTACAAGCAGCAGCCGCCGCAAAACTGTAGGGAGGGATCCAGGACATTCTCACAGGGAATGACAGGTCATTCACGTAACAAATTGGTGGAATGGCAATCCAAGTGACACTGGTGGGAACGCAATCCAATGAGGGGAATGGCGGGAAGGAGGTCTAAATTCCAAACAACGGCAATTCATGATTGCTGCAGCAAGATCCAACAGTATTTCCTTGTTTCAATGGCTATGATCTCTTGGAGAGGTACCCGAAGTAATTCTGAAACTTTGATGATCCTGTATACCAGCACTTAATTATACCTTCTGAGATGCCTAATCCGTCAATGCTGACCTTACGATGGGTGACCTGATGGTAGAGAAAATGACATCGACCATTTATAGATTCCTAGGAATTTGGTGATTCTGAAGCCTAAATGTCAACTTCAAGGATCAAGACTAGATTGCCGCCTACATTCTGAGAATCAAAGAGTTCGAATTAAAGTGAATATCCAAAAAAAATTGACATGCGCTTTTGTCAGAAAATATGAGCTGTGATTCCTCTAAAACTGGAAATGGGGCACGTTCGAGTATATTCCCATCCGGTGTCAGTGGCATGTGCATTGGCTGGGTGTCGACCATCGTGTGGTTGCCAATATTCTCCTTTAACGGTCTAGATGGTATGTGAGTACAATGGTGCTTCATGTGGTTAATTGTACTCACTTCATCTTCTAAAACCAGAAGAGAGCGCGCATAAGACAACTTCATTTATGTAAAGTTTTTTTCAATTCTAAAACGTAGCCAACCTGTAGTTCCCTTGGTTATGAACTTCCAATTCTGAAAACCTGGTAAAATTCATGTTTAAGTCGCTAAATAATACTAACAAAAATTTGAGCATTTCGAGTCGTATATCTGTAATTTAGAATAGCATTGGGCAGTATGTGCGGGTAGAAAAGACTTATAGGCACCAATAACATCTTCGTTCCAATTTTCAAATTCAGATTCCATCAAAATCTAGTACTTCAGTGTACTTCTTTACGATTTTGGACGATGTTACAGGATGTTACATCAATGTAAAAGTACTTTTTCCTCTTCCACATAGTTTCAGATAACAAAAATTATGATTGATCCGCAAAGATATAGAATATATCTATACGAAAAGTACCAGACTTCAATCATACGAGCAATATGGTCTCCTCTGGGCCACCTCGAAAACCTCCAGTTCTGTAAAACGTTATAGCGTTACTGCTTTTTAGTACTACCCTTTCGTGCAATCACCCTCACAGAAGTGCTTTTATCCTTCAAATTAAACACTATGAAGGAACTTATTGAGGAATTCTATGGTAATGTGGTTATGGTGGAACATAATTGGAGAAATTCTTTTTCCAAAAAAATAAATACAGTTCTAGGTATAATTGTAGGATTTCATATTTACTTCATATAACATGAACCTTAAGAAGTTATAGCCCTCACTCCATGGGGTTTACAATATAATAATGTTCAAACTTCTAAATTTATTTATTCTGAATTATTTTATTCCAAAAAACCATTCTCCATAATTCACAAACAAAATTAAAGCAATCATATAATCCTCAGAACTTCTCAAATTGTCTTCCAAATTAAGCCCAGCAGATCCAATGGTTGTCCATAGATTCAATAGCATAAGGAAGATCACTCTCCCATTACTAGAGTCTTGAAAAAAAAAATTGCAGACGGAGAGGGAAAATAAAAGAGAAGGAGAGTTTTGAAAAAAAAAAATGGAAAATGGAGAGGGAGAGTAAAAATGAGAGAGAGAGAGTTTTGAAAAAAAAAATGGAAAACAGAGAGGAAGAGTAAAAGAGAGAGAGAGAGTTTCGAAATAAAAATGGCAGACGGAGAGGGAAAATAAAAGAGAGGGAGAGTTTTGGAAAAAAAAATGGAAAACGGAGAGGGAGAGTAAAAGAGAGAGAGAGTTTTGAAAAAAAAAATGTAAAACGGAGAGGAAGAATAAAAAAGAGAGAGAGAGTTTTGAAAAAAAAACGGCAGACGGAGAGGGAGAATACAAGAGAGGGAGAGTTTTGGAAAAAAAAAATGGAAAACAGAGAACGAGAATAAAAGAGAGGGAGAGTTATGAAGAAAAAAAGAATGGCAGACAAAAACGAAGAATACAAGAGGGGAGACTTTTGGGAAAAAAAAATGGCTGACGGAAAGGGAGATTAAAAGAGAGGAAGAGTTTTGAATACTTAAAAAAAGTAAACACAAAACAGTATTAAAAATTAAGGAAAAATATGAATGTTATGAAACTCGAAAATTAAAATTAAAAAAATAAACTTTGCAACCCACCCCCTAGATCTGCAAGCCTATCAGCTGCTTTCTTGGTTCTGCCCAATTACCTACGCCCAGCCCTTACAAACTCCACAGCCCTATGAACTCAAAGTTATAAAAAATTAGATTTGAAAAACGTAAATTCCAAGGCTCCCAAATTAAAATACCATTTCTAGATTTTTTTGTACTTGAAAGTAATTAAATACAACTACCATCGAAGCTTCTGTGTTTCAAAATAAAATACTATATATATTTTATATTAAATATACGAAATCATTAATTCCTAATGCTGTGAAAATATATGTCGCATGCATAATAAAACAGTGGAAGCTCTAAATGTTCATTTGTATGTAAATATATATACATATATATATATAAATATATATACACATATATATAAATATATATGTATATATATATATATGTATATATATATATGTATGTATATATATATATATATGTATGTGTACGTATATATATATATATACATATATAATGTCGTATACATGTATAGAACATTATTTTCTCTCACATTCGATATGCATGTATAATGTGTTATAATATAAGTTTACGATGCTTGTAGTTTGACGTGAATCGTGTGACATATGCTTGGAATTAAAAAATAGGGATATTATTTGTTTTCTTTCACACAAACTTAGAAATCACAGTGTCAATAATTCTATCACCTTTTTTTTTTGGTTTTTTCGTGTCTTCTTGGACTGTGCATAAAGTCCTACTCAATTGTCATTGTGGTTCTTTTTTCATATCCTATGTTAATTAAGAGGGGGTACTTTTACGTGGTCGAAAAAGGCAAAGTTTACAATTCTCTTTCTAGAGTAAGAAAATCTACTAAGCAAATTTCCGTTACAATCGGAGATGTTGTATTACATATTTCACCTAAGTTGGAGCAAAAATCCGTACCTAGTATCTAAATTTAGTCAGATGAATCGTAATTCATTATGAATTGAACTAAATTTAGCTTCAGTCGAGGTAAATAAGAAGAAATTGTATGTCTGTTTGAGACGTTTTCTAAAATTTGGGCCATAAAATTAGGGGACTTGATTCTTTCGCAACCTACTAAATTCTCTAGATTTCAAATCTTCCAATTAATGTACAGGGGGAATTATTATGAAGATTTTACTAAGTACTTCTAAATTTCTCGATATTGAAGAGCGAAAATTGAGAGGAAATAAAACAAGAATTTGTTGCCTCTAGATGCTATTAGGAAGGCGTTTCTTAAGAAAACCATCCACAAATAAAACAAAGCCTGACACTGTACATGTACGAGGTGCCGTGAAGGAAGCAAAATTTTCCAAAAATACTTCTTTGATATGTTTCCCGCCGTTTTCTCCTATACCGTTTCCCGCCATTATATGAATTCCCCGATTAATTGAAATCCCTACCTGGCCGAAACGGTCTTCGGCCAGCATCCAAAAGTCAACCCTTTCCCTCAACGGGTTGGGGTTCGGCCTCTGCACCTTGACGTGGCATAGGTCTGTGGTTTGGAGGGCGTTGTTTCTTGCACTGTCTCTCTTGGCCGCCGGTACTCTTCTGTAGTCGTCCTTTCTACTACTTTGTTGTGGTCTTCATGTGAAGAAGTGGAGTGCCGCCGGAGCGAAAGAGGCGCGGTGTAGGGTTTGGCGGTGGTTTCTGTTCTTTTTTGTGCATTCGTTGCCCTCGGTGCGCGTCAAAGAGGAGTTTTTTTGCTACGCAGGTATGGTTGTTGCGATGATTTTCAAGTACCCTCACCTTGCCATCATTTGTGGCTCGTCTCATCCGAAGTGGATTTCATGTACCTAGGGTTCAGTAATGAAAGTGCTGGATGTCAAGCTCCTTGATTGTGGTCGCATCTTGAAATTGTCCGTTGCCAAAGTGTTTAGGAATTACTTTTATGTTTCGAGTGATTAGAATGTCTGCTTTCCGGCTTGCGTTTTCTTACGTATAGGATGTGGTTTTCCTCCGTTATACGTGCTGGATTATTGTAGGTATATAACAAAAATTCAAGATTACTGTTCATCGTGTTTCGGCGTATACAAATGCAGAGCACTGGTCATTTCTTTCCGAGTTTACCGCCGTAAAAACCGGAAGGTTTAGCTCGACTCGAGCTGAATCGGCCAAACAACTAGAGAGGATACAGTTTAGGTCGACTCGATCTGAAACACTCATAAGAAAGCGTATCATGAAAGACGCCAAATTAATATTTAGGTCGAGTCGAGCTGAATGCGACATGTCACCCATCACTGTAAGGCGTAGTCTCCTTATAGATTAGGTCGACTCGAGCTAAATGCACAACTCTAGGTCGACTCCTGCTAAATAAAACAGTTTAGGTCGACTCGAGCTAAAGAGATTACGGTCACGCTGTTCCGATTGCATCTAAATATTCATCAGAAATATTATAAGACTTTTAGTCGACACGAGGAGGTAGATTAGAATAGGTCAATTTAACCTGCATTAAAATACTAAGAATCCAGAGAGTCATTTAGGTCGACTCGAGCTAAACGACAGAATCTCTTGTTCTAATGTCTGAATCATGTTGCCATCGTAGCAGTTGCCCTAATTTGATTTTCCTCGAGTCGTGGTACTCTTGTGTTTCGAGATATTTTAAGTTAAGCGGATACTTTGCCTTTTTGGGGTGACCGCGTCAGTCACTTTGAGTTACTTCTACAGTAACAGGGGTTACTTGGTCATTCCATAGAGTGATTACGTGAGTCATTGGGGAAACCGCACCAATCCATGCCGTGACTATGCGAGTCACCGTGGTTACTGGGTGAGTAATTGCTACGTGAGTAATCTGAGTTACTGTCGTTACGGGCTTCTGCTCATTTCCTTCTGTGGCTGTTCGATCCTTCCCACTGCTCAACCCGGAACTCTCACGCCACCAAGCACGGAGGAAGGAACAACTGCAGCGCTTGACATCAACATCAACAACTTCAAATGACTTCAGCCAACAAGAAAGCCAACAAAAAAGGTGCAAGAAATTATTGTAATTCCTTACACACTCTTCTAAAGCTAACAAGAAAGCTGCAACAGTTATTGCAACGCATGAACAGCAAGAAACCTAAACCACTGCATCTCAAATGACCAACCTCAATACCTGAGCTTCTCTCTCCAATCCAGTAAACTTCGAAGCACGAAGAGAACCCACAACGCCCACAACTCTGAACATTTGCAAACAACTTCAAAAATTAACCTGGTAGTGGAGACTGAAGGAGTGCACAGAGAAATCTCCAAATGATGTGCAGCAAGAAAACAAAGCGAGACACGAGATGCGGCAACCTCACCAACCAACCCTACGACCCAATTTCTACTGTTGGGGTTGAGTAGTGCAGTCGCACCATGCAGCGGCGGCAGCGCCGCTTTAGGGTTTTGAGATCTTAGGGTTTCAATCTTCGACATATTAGGGTTTGAGTAATTTCTTAGTCATTTGTACAAATCAGTGACTTGTAAATTACTAACAAATTACTGTTTGAGTAATATATAAGTAATTTACAAGGCCATGTAGAAACCAGTATATTACTAGACGAGTCAAGTATGTAACCCACGAGTATATCAATAAAATAATCGACGACGTGCCAATGCCGAGTAGACATTCTAAAATAATGAACCTATAATTAGATATTAGTGACGTGGCACTTAACCAAAAATACTAATTTCTTAGTCACTTGTGACGAAAGCAATGACCTATTAATTACTAACAAATTATTGTATGAGTAATACATAAGTAATTGACAAGGCTAGTTGGAAACCAATATATTACTAGACGAGTCATGTATATAACCCATGAGTATCTCATTAAAATATACGACAACGTGCCAATGCCGAGTAGGTACACTAAAATAAAGAACCTATAATTAGATATTAGTGACGTGGCACTTAACCAATAATAGGAATGTCTTAGTCACTTGTAGAAATCAGTTACCTATCAATTACTAACAAATTACTATTTGAGTAATACAGAAGTAATTGACAAAGCCAATTAGTGACTAGTATATTACTAGACGAGTCAAGTATATAATCCATGTATTATGTCAATAAAATAAACGCTCACCGTGCCAATGCGGAGTATACATTCTAAAAATAGAAAACTATAATTCGATATTAGTGACGTGGCCACTGAAACGAATATAGTAATTTCTTAGTCACTTGTAGAAAAAAGTGACCTATAAATTACTAAGCAATTACTGTATGAGTAATACATAAGTAATTGAGAAAGCCAATTAGTGACTAGTATATTACTAGACGATTGAAGTATATAACCCATGATTATCTCAATTAAAATAAACGACGACTGGCCAATGCGGAATATACATTCCAAAAATAGTAATCACTAATTAGATATTAGTGACGTGGCACTTACACAAATATAGTAATTTCTTAGTCACTTGTAGAAATCAGTGACCTATAAATTACTAATAAATTATTGTTTGAGTAATACAGAAGTAATTCACAAGGCCACTTCGAAACCAATATATTACTAGACTAGTCATGTATATAACCCATTAGTATCTCATTAAAATATACGACGACGTGCCAATGCCGAGTAGACATACCAAAATAAGGAACCTATAATTAGAAATTAGTGACGTGGCACTTAAACAAATATAGTGATTTTGTAGTCACTTGTAGTAATCAGCATGACCTATTCATTACTTAGAAATTACTCAGTGAGTAATTTGTAAGTCATCTGAAAACAGTCGCCGAAACCAATAAATTACTCCAGCAGTCACCCATACGTACCCAGTAATACGGCAGTAATATGTCGGACGACGTGGCAAAACCAATTGGGACTCCCAAAAAAAGGATATTGTATTTTTCTATTTATGACGTGGCACTCTCAGAATCTCTAGTAATTCTGTAGTAATTTCTAGAATAGGGTGCCCTACAAATTACTAGAGAATTACTGCAGCCCATCCACGTCACTTACGACGAAGGAGACGGGACAGAAAGACGTGGATGAAAAATTCCAGCAGTCACTAGTGACTAGGAAATTACTGCAGCAGTCAAGCAGTGACTCGGAGTAATTTCTGAGTAATTCCGGACAGCAGTAACGGTTACATAGGACAGCTCTTTTTTGTAGTGAATTGGACCATGAATGCAACAGCCAGGTCGGATCAGCTAGATCTCATCAACTGAGTTAGCCTAGAAGTTGAATAAACATGCAAAAGTACCCTAGCTGGGTGACTGATTTGATCAGACTGGATCTGGGGTTTGATCATAATAAGTTGCAAATGTGCACAAGCATGGTCAGGTAGCAATAAGTAAAGTTTTTGCAAGAATGACGCAGCCAGGGTGGATTAATTCCACTGTAGCCTCTGGTCGAATCACAGCGTGTACACATGGCAAGGCTGATGAATGTGCACGAATATTTAAAAATATCCAACTGATTGCCTGGAGTAGGACTAGCAAGCAAGGGCAGATAGTGAGGAAAAGAGTAACTTTTCACAAGGATCACGCACCAGCCGACCAAATCTGGAATTATGAGATCAACTTCGTGAACCATATTGAACAATGAACAGTGATCTACATCCAGCCACGAGAATAGGAAGCGCCCAAGACAAATCAAATGGTCCAGTTGAGTAGCTCTTTTACAGTCTCACTGTTGGCTCTTAGCTCTTCCACTTTTGACGTTTTGCTTTGCTGGGTCTCTCCTTTGTCTTCTAGTGTATCAGTGAATAGTAACTGTAGTCACTATTGAGACTTGGCGAGTTACGTGCTTCAGAACTGGTGAACTGCAAGATGGCTTCTAGCAGCCAACCCACACCAACCCCACAGGTTTCCTTAACCTTTGTATTTGGGATTTTATCAATGTTAGTGATGTTTTGTTGAGATCTAAACATGTTTAACGATAACAAGTTAGATGGGGGCTGTAGACACCTTGTCTACCTCACTGACACACAAATATGCTTGTCTGTGTTGTTCTTTGGGATGGGGACAGGTGAGGCTCCCATCCATGTGGAAATTTCACCAAAACCAAATCTGTGATTGACAATATCAAGAGCTGGAGATATTTTCCTTAAAACTACACACAAGGGTTGATTTGGCTTTGTAGATGATCTGGTTTTGCAGCTAGTTTGGTTATACAGCTGATTGGGCTTTGCAGCTGATTTGGTTTTTCCTCTGATTGTACATTGATTGGTCAGAGTTGAGAGAATATAATCTCATGATTAGTGTAGATTATATACCACTTAGTTACTTAATCAGTCAGTTACTCACTAACTAAGCAATGATAAGCTGCATGAACATAATCTGTGGTAACAGTGTAGCTGGAAAAAACAATCATGCAAGCTAAATGTCATGCAAGCATTTTTGTAGAATCAGATGGTTGCAGTAATTTGTACCAAGCCAGATTTAGGGAGTTCTTGAGAAGTCTGAGGAAATGCAAAATATGATAGAATGGAGAAATATTTGTGATAACTAAGAATGATGGATGAAAAGATAGTTGGAAAAATGCAAAGTAATGCCCTGTAAAGGGAAGTGGTGTAATGGATTCCTAAACCCTAAACCCTAAACCACAAATATGCTTGTCTGTGTTGTTCTTTGGGATGGGGACAGGTGAGGCTTGCTACCTCATGGATTTTATCTACCAAGCAAGCAATTTTGGGATTAAACAAGTTACATAACAAGATCTGATTATGGATTAGATCTAGTTTGTTAAAAGATGTTGCACTCTAGTTATCACCATTTCAATGTGATCAGTTTGAGTAGCAAAGTTTGATTAAAGTGCATGAATTTTGATTTGTCATGAACTTGGTTTGATCTGATAAGGGGGAGGTAATTTGTAGAAAAGTACAACTTTTGTGGATAGCTACAAGATGTAGAAAATAGGATCAGACAAGGTGTAATTTAGAAATAATAACACCTTCATTATTGGACAAAATCAGAAGTTGACAAGTAGGATCAGGATTGTAATCTGGTCCATATCATGAATTTCGGTTTTGGAGCACAAACCAGTGGTTGGAAAAACATATTATTTCTGGTTAGCAGGAGTGGATGGCGTTGGAATGTAGTAGAAGATGCCTTGTAAAAGGGAGACTAAACCCTGGCACCCTAAACCCTAAACCCTAAAACCGTTTTTTTGGGCTGACTTTTTGAGGTTGACTTTTTTGACTTTCTGGTTTTTGTATCATTGTAGAGCATGGAAGTAGGAATCCAGAATAGTATGGCACTTGTGAATTGGACACTTTATAGAAGAGTTATGGATGGATGAAATTTGGTTTCTTTAAATTTCATCCGTTGATTGTGCATGCATTTAGAGTCCGATGACCAAGTGCTTTATGTTCTTAGGATGATCTTTTAGAGGTCTACGATGTGGTGCATTTAATTGTAACCTTTAATAGCGCATCATTGTGGTCAAATGTGTTGAGTTAGAAGGCTAACTTTTTTGTGTCACCATTTTTGGACTTTGGACTTTATCCACGCTATAGAAAATAGAAGCAAGATTCCATAATGATTTGGCATTTGTTCATTAAATTTTTTTTGGATGAGTAATTGATGAATGAAGTTTGAAATTCTCATATTTCATCTGTGGATAATACATGCATCGACTGTCCAATGATCATGTACTTTATGTTTTTCGAATTCCCTCTAAATGATCTACAAGATGCGATTCTTGTTTGTGGCGGTTTATGATACGATTAATTTATACATCAATCATCAGCCAATATTGTATCAAGTACATTGAATACATAAATATAATGCGTAGTTGTCATAATTAAGTTTTATGGATAAATTCTTAATATTATGGACCTCTTAAATATATAAATTACATAAACCCATGCAACTATTTCATGAAGTAATTGCCTAATTTAGAAAGCTAATTACAGTTTTAAGCAATCCAAGAGTAGCACTTGCATTGAATGCCCAAACAGTCAACTTTCTAAAAAAAGCATTTTAGTAAAATCTGAAAACACCATTGGAATCCCCATGTCCAAATTAGTGTGGGTAGGCCCAATCAAATTTCAAAAATAATGCTATTTAAAAAAAGTCATCAAAAGAGTCCAAAAGTCAAAGCTTCCATATCTCACAATTGGAAAATTTCTATCCAAAACTAACAACACCACTGGAATCATCATATCCAAAAATGGGGAAGTAGGTCCAATAAAAACCACCCCAAATAAACCAATTTTGGAAAGAATAGCCATATAAACCCAAGTACTATCCACGGATGAAATATGAGAATTTCAAACTTCATTCATCAATTATTCATCCAAAAAGAATTTAATGAAAAAATGCCAAATCATTATGAAATCCTACTTCAATTTTCCATAGCGTGGATAAAGTCCAAAGTCTAAAAATGGGCAAACAAAAAAGATAGCATTTAAACTCAACACATTTGACCACAATGATGCGCTATTAAAAGTTACAATTAAATGTACAACATCGTAGGCTTCTAAAAGATCTATCTAAGAACATAAAGCACTTGGTCATCCGACTCCAAATGCATGCACAATCAACGGATGAAATCCAAAGAAACCAAATTTCATCCATCCATAACTCTTCTATAAAGTGTCCGCTTGACAAGTGCCATACCATTCTGAAATCCTACTTCCAAGCTCTACAACGATTCAAAAACTAAAAAGTTAAAAAAGTCAACCCCAAAAAGTCAGCCCAAAAAGTCAACTTTCTAAAAAAAAGCATTTTAGTAAAATCTGAAAACACCATTGGAATCCCCATGTCCAAATTAGTGGGGGTAGGCCTAATCAAATTTCAAAAATAATGCTTTTAAAAAATAGTCAACAAAAGAGTCCAAAAGTCAAACCTTCCATATCTCACAATTGGAAAATTTCTATCCAAAACTAACGACACCATTGGAATCACCATACCCAAAAATGGGGGGGGTAGGTCCAATAAAAACCACCCCCAAAAAAACCAATTTTGGATAGGATACCCATGTAAACCCCCTAAACCCTAAACCCTAAACCCTAAACCCTAAACCCTAAACCATCTCGTAAAAAGATCTATTCGACACTTGTAGACATAGAATCATGATAGAAAGCTATGGAAATACCAAGAAAAATTACCCTTGATGTAGTGGACCTCACCCAAGGGATAATAAGAATAATGTGAATAGTTTGGGTTGATACATATATATATATATATTTTTATATATATAGTTTTGTGAAAAATATGAACCCCTTATGAGTCAAATTCTATGGAAGGACCAGAAGTACACACATCAAAACACCTGTATAATTGACAGGATGGCATGACGGATAAACAAACATGGATCATGGATCTAGCAACCCACTACCCTGAGATAAGAGTAATTGCACTCGGGGTGGGGTACTTAAAATCTTTGGTACAAATCAACAGCATGGGTAGTTACATTAAATAACCCAGGAGTGGAACGCGCATAACTGCCAGGCAGGCCGTTACCACATCTAAACAAACCCTGTTCGTTAGATTGCGTACCAGTCCAGGAGCGCCAACGACGTCCTAGGAAGATCATGAATATAGCTAAATCCAGGGGAGCCGCATGACAGCACTCGAGGCAGGTCGGCAAACACCACTGAGCTGCTATAGATGCATTAGTCGGTGAGGACAGAAGGCCGCATGACAGCATTCGAAGCAGGTCGGCAGACACCACTGAGCTTCCACAGATGCACTAGTCGGTGAGGAGCAGGGAAGCAGACTGAGGGCTGTCCACGGCGAGGTGGCAACGAGCAGGTCACCCGAAGTCCCACCCTAACTGTGCAGGCATTCAAGGAGCCGGTGAAGGCACGCAAGATAGCCAAAAACACACAGTAGATCCACGATGACATCCTCACAGGTTTTGTGAAGTGTACTTATCACATTCTGCTTGGAACTCTTACTGTGTATGCAAAAATGTATCACTGGTGTTATATTCATTGTGACGAACGATAACAAGTTGTATGTGGGCTGCAGACACCTTGCATACGAAGATTAACACACTAATGGTTTGTTTTTCTTCATGGGTGCAGGTGAGGTCCACAACCTCGATGAATCATTCCCCAGGGAGCGATGCAACCGTAAAATCATAGCAAGTAGTTTTAGTTCTACATCATGAATGTCATATGCTAACAAGTGTATCGTTTTTAGATCAATGCAGAATTTTGCATATATATGAGTTTGGGTGTAGTAACTGGGGTACATTGGTGGAAGTCGAAATGCTCAAAATAAGGAAACTGGGTGTGTGTCCATGCAAGATACATGTGATTAAAACAATGGAAGTCGAAATGATGAAATTTACGAAACTAGTTTTGTGTCCATGCAAACTACATGGCGTCAAAATAGGAAACAAACTGCATGCGGAGAACCATGTAACCGGAAGCAACAGTCGTAAATATGAAGGAAAGGGTAACCAGTTCACCGGATGAGTTTCTCGCCAGGGAAGCAGAGTCAATAGCTCGGGAAGATTAAAAAGGAACTTCATTCAAAGGTAGCAGCTTCGGTGGCCTGGTCGAATGAATGTGAATCGATGTCAAAGGAATTAACCTCGGTGGCTTGGATAGTTTGAGGTAACAGAACTAAATTAATTTGAATAGCAAAAAATGGACTAATAGAAGGGGAGATAAAATAAGAGATGAGTAGGAAATGCCTCGTTAGAGGATTGTCCCGCCCACCCACCCGGTGGAAAATGTACCTTAACCCTAAACCATTTGAATTAGCCTTGATACTTGCTGTCTAAAATTCACGTTAGAAATATATAGGAAGGCCATGTAACCTTTTTCAATATCTTGCTTATTCTACTCATGTTCCACGGCTAGCTAAATAACATGTTGCCGCAAATAAAAACTTTTATTGCTGTGAATAGAACAGGGGCTGCTAATCTGAAGTATTGGCTGCGATACTTCATAATTTTTTTAAGTATGCAAGCAATGTTAGACATGGGGGTATCTATCCATATTTTTGAGTTATAGTTCCTTTTTTTCAAAAAATCTTTACATAGAGATTTAAACCTAAAAGATCCTGGAGCAGATTTTCTCACTTGATGAACCGGTAGTGGAAATTACCTAACAGCCGTGTCAGGCCGTTTTCTCTACCCAGCATGTCCAGCCACGTTCGATTCTTGTAACTGACTGGACTGCGGCATTAAAGGTGACTCAGATACCAATCCAAGGTTACCATGGTCCTGGATTGAATATTAACATTCCCTGACTAGCCCTCGCATCGGCAGTTGGTGGACGCCCCACCGGATTAGTATTACCAGCTGAAGTCACCTGCTTCAAACAAGAGAGGATTTGTGCAGGCTTTCATGTGCACAGCCCTGCAAACCAAGATACTCAGGGTGCCGATCCACTCCATACGATTGGCGGGTTCACTACAGGCGGTCGACAGTGTGGGTGCTTACCACTGTTTACAAGCTAGGCACTCCGTAACTCAAACATGTCGACATCACAGGTCCTTGATAAGCTTCATTGAAGAGTACATTACAGATTGTTGATTTTGCTCATGCTTGATTGATAGGTTATTCAATGTGACGACGATAACAAGTTGTATGTGGGCTGTAGACACCTGTCATACGTAATCTAACACACTAACGGTCTGTTGGATTCCATGGGTGCAGGTGAGGTCCACAACCTCGGTGAATATCATTTCAGTTTGCTTTGCAGCAGTTCCAATCTTGTCGGCCGTTTCCATTATACCGTGATGTATTAGGCTGTGTTATGAGCAATTTTTGGTTTATGGACCCAATTACCTCCAGGTTCTTGTACTGTTTAAAAGGGAGATTTGTTAATCATGTAAGGCGGTCTTCTACGCATGATGGTTTTTTTCTCCCGAACTAGCACAGTTGACAGGGTCTGTCCTTGCCGACTCTAACTGTCTACATGCACTGCATGCGAGAGATGGTTAAAGGAAAAAAATTTTATTTTTTATTTTTTAATTAATTTGTTACCTTCATGACCACTTGCGCGAGGTGTTCGTCCTGTTAGTCGTCCTGTTGGTCATCTGCTCCAGCAGCTGCGAGTAGCGAACCAAGCACAAACTGGTAGTTAGAAATATATTCAAAGGTCTGTTGCCGTAACTACCTCATGTGATTTGTGGCGTTAAAGCACACCTGCTATATTTGATATCTACGGAACGATTATCACCTTTGTTTAATGAGACGGAATTTTATCTAAGATACATTGGGCCTTACGAACTAGGTTCGGTTTGAACCTGGCATATATGTAAGATTGTTGCATGATTAGTCTGGTAGTCGGAATAGTTTGAAATGTATGAAATGAGTAGGAAATGCCTCTTTCGAGGATTGTCCCGCCCACCCACCCGGTGGTAAATGTACCTAAACCGTCCTATCCAAGCGAGATCTGGTGAGGATCTCGGATTTCCTATTTTCATTTCATCTCATTTTTATTCTTGTTTCGAGTACTCACGGAGGTTTGGCATTTGGCTCCAGCAGCAAGCAGCTAAAAATGTCACCCGATGGCATCAGGACCTGGCTGCCAAAGGATATGCGGAGCCCCTACCTGCTCCGATTCCAGCAGTCCAAGCCACATTGTCGGCCATGACGTCCTCGGAAATTCACCAGTTCATACAGACTAATGATCGAGAAGCTGTGGACAAGAATGAGGCTCTTGAAGTTGGTGAGACTCCTCTACTGCCAAGTACTTTGGATTTGGGACATTGGATTCGAGTTTTTGAGTTTGCCAATATAGATGTCCCGAAAGCCATGCAACGGCTTAAGGACATGCAACTTAGCCTTCGGGATATTTCGGAACGTGATGTTTTGGAATATGAGGAAGCTCGAGGGCAAACGATTGCGGTGGAACGTTATCTAAAAATGGTAAATCGACAAGATAATGTACCGATTTCAAGCTAAGAATCAGGTACCGTGGATGCGACACCCATTACCAACTTGGATGATGTGGAAGAAGAGGGCCTGGGACTTGCCCACCCTTTTCTTCGAAACCTCGGCCTAGATGAGGCTCACAAAGCGGCCATCGAGGATGTTCACGAAAACTTTCTAGTGTCACAAGCAGAGAAGGAGCAAGCTTCTTTGTCGAATAGTTCACAAAGCTTGTCTATTCCATTCATGCCACCAAGGGCCGTTGAAGACCTGGTGGCTACTCGCAATCACCGAGTCTGGTCAATTGGAAATATTAACCTTCTGGCACCAATTCCACCGCATGTTTGGAGGGTATGGGCTGGGCTCAAAGCAGATGAGGTCAGAGCATGCACTGATGCGGCTATGCACAACCGAGCTACCTTTAGAGGAGTGCATGATCTTGCACAACCTTTTAGTCTGATCACGTTTGACCACGGTAAGTGTGCCACGCAATCGGTGAAGGTCCAGGTCAAGCAGGACCTGTCCACGGGAAAAGATAGAAAAGAAAAATTTGTCACTGAGTTATGGAACTCGATGCGTCCTTATATGAGATGTCACTGCAATCCACGAGCCACACACGGCTGCCAGGGAGCTGTAATGTGGTGGGATCATGCAGTTTGGTTTATGGCAAATAATCTCGACAGATTCTTCACGGACGAGCTGCATCCTTCACTCGTCTCGAAATTTGCTGCATTCTGTGTTTCGATGTCTGGAACAGGTAGAGTGGCTACCCGCAGCCACCTAGCCTTCCTCCAAAGCCGCAATTGGATGGCTGAAGCTGCCGTCCTCTTTGTAGATTCCCCAAATGCCAGTTTGCTCACACGATATCCCGATTTGCCCGGATTTCGCAAAGTGGAAAGACTGTTGAAACCCATCAGCTTTACGCTGGCACACCCGCTTGCTCCTAGTCCGGCGCCTCCGAGTAAGCGAGGACGGATCAACTGCAATACCCGACCATCTGAGGTCTTGCAAGACACCCCGCAACGACAGACGACTGGTTGGCGAGGGCGAGGAGGTCACTTCTCTGGCCGTGGGAGGCGAGGCAGCCCTTCCATACGTGGGGGCCGCTCACAGTTCTCTTCGGTGATTAATTCTCCAGCAACGCCACCTAGCCATACTGCTATTATTTCGATCGCAGGTAGCGCGGAACCAATACACCATCGACAGAAGGGTTCTCCATACAAGGGACGTATTCTTAGTTTTGAGAATGATCCGTGAAGTAGCCAGTAGCCAGTTCGTACTACAGGCCGCGTTTTGCCGGTCGTTGCGTACCCTCTTTTCTATGTCTTTCCTTCGCGGAATTCTAATCAGTCTTACATATGTCTACAGAAAGCACTCGAGTAATGGAGAGGGATTCTCTCGGCAGGAAGGTCATTCGTAGATCCGGTACTCCCTCCAAAACTGGTTTTGTGTTATTGTTATACCCGTCGCGGGCCCTGGAATGGATCAATGTGAAACAACTGATTATTGAAACTTGCACTGCGTTCAATTTTGAATACCTCTCGGAGAATGTACGTGAATTGATGTTTGCTTGGAAGTATCATGACCAACTTGCAGTCAAATTATACAAACCTGCATTGGTCTTCAAAGTGTTTTCCTTCTTGGATTTGTTTGACCTCAATCGTAAATGTGATTGTGGGACGAACAAACGCTTTCAGAAATTTCTGGACTCACTGACTTTGACAGAAACGTCAAAATACACTGATAATACCATGCATGTGCGTACCATGGATGTGGGCATTTTGCAACACCCTAAACTAAGGCATGCAGTGTCGCAAGGGCTCAATCACATTCCTTTGCGTCCCACACGGATCAATGAATGTGTAAAAACAGTGATGGATGCCTTTGAGCAAGTCATCGATATTCTGGATTTGGCCGATCTTGATTTCCCTATCGATGATGCCCGAACCTGGCTACACGAGACTTGCCTTGCACGCCTCAAACTGGCTTTGCGTAGCAATAAATTTGGGTTCCGAAACTCGGACGAAGAGCTGTGGACAATACCAGCTGTCGTAGACGAGTTAAGATGGATAACCGAGAGATTATTTTGCTCTGGGTTAGACAAAGCGGCAAACAACTGTTGCTTCTTATGCATTCGTCATATCAGATTGATGGCCTTGGAGAGATTATCACGCCCAGATTTCCAACCGTGCAAGGAAAATGGGTTTTCGTTTCTTAGGTCACATATATTGCTCAAGGTCTGCCAGGATTTGAAGGATATCGCACCTGAGCTCCAGATCAGTCATGATGACCTACCTTACCTCATGGCCACATTCAAATTGCACAAAGGCAAATACAGATGGTTGACCAATGCGTTTCGTACTGCATATTCCAACCTGGCTAGTCTCCTTACTATAGCCTCTATGGTGATCCTTGAATGAGTTAAACAGTGGGCGGCCGAATTGGCCAACTGTTATAAGCAGTTTCTGCAGGTAGATACATCTTTGTTTTGGCTGATCAGCTCGGCAGTTGAGCTGACGTTGAATATTCCAGACCACCTGAACGATGTATTCGTGGCAGACATCACTCGTTGCTACGAATCTATCCCTCTGACAGGGGAAGATAACCTCATCGACGCAATAGCACACTTGATACATCTCGGTTTCAAACAACAAGCTAAAGCACACCCACGATCCAACTGTCAGATCTGGTTTCGGGTGAATCCTTCCGGACAGGCAGTGAGGGCAAAATGGGCAACATCAGCACCACCAGGTCAATGGTACGCTATAAGTGAACATAGACTCATCGCATTGCATAAATGGTTGATGGGCAATTGCTACATCAACCTCGGTGACCGTATTTGGAAACAGGTGGCCGGCATTCCAATGGGCTTTGCATGTTCACCATTATGGTGCAATATGTATCTAATCTTCTATGAATCCCAATTCATACAGAGATTAGCCCGGTTGCATCGCCCTGATTTAATGCGATGTTTCCGATTTGCCTTCCGGTATATAGATGATTTATGTATCATCAACTCCGGTTGTCCCAGTCTCTTCCTAGATCCAGCACAAGCCCGGATCGAATCCAACCCTTTCTGGATATATCCGCTGGGTGTACTTGAGATCAAACCAGAGATTTCGCGATTTTCAGCTAAGGACCCTTTGCAAGGGATTGAGGCACATTTCATGAATCTCTTGATCAAGATCGACCAACATAGCGATGGGAGTGGCAACTTCCAACTGTCCAAGTTTGATAAGCAGCGTAATCTGCCCTTCCCATACCGTCAATACATTTCATTCCGGTCCAACCGACCTACGCACTAGGCTTATGGCATTGAGATCTCACAAACGGTTCCGATCTTATACTTATCCAGCTCTGCTAGTTTGGCCGCTCATGAAATACAGATTCTCATAGCAGTCTTAACACGCAACGGGTTTAATCGAGGGAGATTCATCAGTTCCGTGGTCCGCCTTTTACAAAATGGCAACTTCCCTGGAACCAAATTCGATGTCAAATCCTTGGCCAGGGCAATCCAATAGCATTACAAATTTTACCTGGTACTAAACTGGGATGGGTTTGCTACTCATGATTTTGTAGCATGATAGCAGTAAGTAGGCCTGGTGTGCGTCCGAGATAAGGAGCACACCGGTGCACATATCTAGAGGCGCTCTCCAGGGGTGGAGGCGGGTAAACCCTAAACCCTAAACCCTAAACCATTTGAATTAGCCTTGATACTTGCTGTCTAAAATTCACGTTAGAAATATATAGGAAGGCCATGTAACCTTTTTCAATATCTTGCTTATTCTACTCATGTTCCACGGCTAGCTAAATAACATGTTGCCGCAAATAAAAACTTTTATTGCTGTGAATAGAACAGGGGCTGCTAATCTGAAGTATTGGCTGCGATACTTCATAATTTTTTTAAGTATGCAAGCAATGTTAGACATGGGGGTATCTATCCATATTTTTGAGTTATAGTTCCTTTTTTTCAAAAAATCTTTACATAGAGATTTAAACCTAAAAGATCCTGGAGCAGATTTTCTCACTTGATGAACCGGTAGTGGAAATTACCTAACAGCCGTGTCAGGCCGTTTTCTCTACCCAGCATGTCCAGCCACGTTCGATTCTTGTAACTGACTGGACTGCGGCATTAAAGGTGACTCAGATACCAATCCAAGGTTACCATGGTCCTGGATTGAATATTAACATTCCCTGACTAGCCCTCGCATCGGCAGTTGGTGGACGCCCCACCGGATTAGTATTACCAGCTGAAGTCACCTGCTTCAAACAAGAGAGGATTTGTGCAGGCTTTCATGTGCACAGCCCTGCAAACCAAGATACTCAGGGTGCCGATCCACTCCATACGATTGGCGGGTTCACTACAGGCGGTCGACAGTGTGGGTGCTTACCACTGTTTACAAGCTAGGCACTCCGTAACTCAAACATGTCGACATCACAGGTCCTTGATAAGCTTCATTGAAGAGTACATTACAGATTGTTGATTTTGCTCATGCTTGATTGATAGGTTATTCAATGTGACGACGATAACAAGTTGTATGTGGGCTGTAGACACCTGTCATACGTAATCTAACACACTAACGGTCTGTTGGATTCCATGGGTGCAGGTGAGGTCCACAACCTCGGTGAATATCATTTCAGTTTGCTTTGCAGCAGTTCCAATCTTGTCGGCCGTTTCCATTATACCGTGATGTATTAGGCTGTGTTATGAGCAATTTTTGGTTTATGGACCCAATTACCTCCAGGTTCTTGTACTGTTTAAAAGGGAGATTTGTTAATCATGTAAGGCGGTCTTCTACGCATGATGGTTTTTTTCTCCCGAACTAGCACAGTTGACAGGGTCTGTCCTTGCCGACTCTAACTGTCTGCATGCACTGCATGCGAGAGATGGTTAAAGGAAAAAATTTTATTTTTTATTTTTTAATTAATTTGTTACCTTCATGACCACTTGCGCGAGGTGTTCGTCCTGTTAGTCGTCCTGTTGGTCATCTGCTTCAGCAGCTGCGAGTAGCGAACCAAGCACAAACTGGTAGTTAGAAATATATTCAAAGGTCTGTTGCCGTAACTACCTCAGGTGATTTGTGGCGTTAAAGCACACCTGCTATATTTGATATCTACGGAACGATTATCACCTTTGTTTAATGAGACGGAATTTTATCTAAGATACATTGGGCCTTACGAACTAGGTTCGGTTTGAACCTGGCATATATGTAAGATTGTTGCATGATTAGTCTGGTAGTCAGAATAGTTTGAAATGTATGAAATGAGTAGGAAATGCCTCTTTCGAGGATTGTCCCGCCCACCCACCCGGTGGTAAATGTACCTAAACCCTAAACCCTAAACCGCTTATAACTCATCCATATGACGTCCAATCCAAGAGTGCCACATCATCTTGGAACCCCGTTAAAAAGGCTACATCATCATCGAACCCAAATAGAAACCCCCTTCTTTATGCAAAAGCTCAAATGGAGACCCTTGTGTTTGGACCACACTAAATATTTATATTTGGCCAATGGTGAACACACCACCTTGTAGATGCCCTAAACCCTTTCCAAAACGGTCCTACCCTTTATCATCGGATCCTCCAAAGAGCGGCAAATGATGGATGAAGTTTCAAAATCGAAACTTCATCCATTCATAACTCATCCGTACAAAGTCCAATGACAAAGTGCCATGTCATCCTACCATCTCATGAAGAAGAACTACAACTTCATTCAATCCAAAATGAAATAACAACACGCATCCAAAACCCTAAACTTCCCCCATCCTCTATGTAGGGCAAGAATAAAAGTTTCTATTTTTAGCCGAAGAAGACCTTTCTAGAAAGCCCTCGAATAGCGGCTTCCAAAATCGTAACTCTCACTTTGAAATTCTTCAAATCGAATGCGCACTAGCAAAGTCAAACTTGGAAACCCTAGAGTCAAAGTTGCTATATCTCACAAATGAAGAAGAAATTAGCGTTCTAGTTAGCGTTTTGGGAATCGCAATGTGTGAAAATGGGGGGGTAGGTGCAATTATAACAACACCAAAAAACGCCATACCTCTAGGGACACTCTTGTAACCTCTAAAAACCCCAAACCCTAAAACGCCGTACCCCTAGGAACACTCTTGTAACCCTAAACCCTAAGACCCCTTGTCTTTTGACCCCAATGAAAGTCTATATTTAGCCTATAATAACCACTTCACTCTGTAGATGCTTGAAGTGGCTTTCCAAAAGTGTCTTCATCTTTACAATCCCATCCTTGAAGGGGTGGCAATAGATGGATGAAGTTTCAAAAAACCAAACTTCATCCGCTTATAACTCATCCATATGACGTCCAATCCAAGAGTGCCACATCATCTTGGAACCGCGTTAAAAAGGCTACATCATCATCGAACTCAAATAGAAACCCCCTTCTTTATGCAAAAGCTCAAATGGAGACCCTTGTGTTTGGACCACACTAAATATTTATATTTGGCCAATGGTGAACACACCACCTTCTAGATGCCCTAAACCCTTTCCAAAACGGTCCTACCCTTTATCATCGGATCCTCCAAAGAGCGGCAAATGATGGATGAAGTTTCAAAATCGAAACTTCATCCATTCATAACTCATCCGTACAAAGTCCAATGACAAAGTGCCATGTCATCCTACCCTCTCATGAAGAAGAACTACAACTTCATTCAATCCAAAATGAAATAACAACACGCATCCAAAACCCTAAACTTCCCCCATCCTCTATGTAGGGCAAAAATGAAAGTTTCTATTTTTAGCCGAAGAAGACCTTTCTAGAAAGCCCTCGAATAGCGGCTTCCAAAATCGTAACTCTCACTTTGAAATTCTTCAAATCGAATGCGCACTAGCAAAGTCAAACTTGGAAACCCTAGAGTCAAAGTTGCTATATCTCACAAATGAAGAAGAAATTAGCGTTCTAGTTAGCGTTTTGGGAATCGCAATGCGTGAAAATGGGGGGGTAGGTGCAATAAAAACAACATCAAAAAACGCCATACCCCTAGGGACACTGTTGTAACTCTAATCCCTTCACATAGGGCCTTAAATCGAAATTTCTATTTTTAGCCGAACAAGACCTTTCTAGAAAGCCCTCGAATAGTTGCTTCTAAAACTCTATTTCTCACTTTATAATTCTTTAAATAGAATGCGCAATAGCAATGTCAAACTTGGAGACCCTAGAGTAAAAGTTGCTTTATCTCACAAATGAAGAAGAAATTAGCGTTCTAGTTTGGGTTTTGGGAATCGGAATAGGTGGAAATTGGGGGGTAGGTGCAATAAAAACAACACCAAAAAACGCCATACCCCTAGGGACACTCTTGTAACCCTAGGGACACTCTTGTAACCCTAAAACCCTTAAACACCAAGAAACGCCGTACCCCTAGGAACACCCTTGTAACTCTTAACCCAAAAAAGTAACACTCACAAGTTGGAAATAGTACAGGGAGATTGAATTTATGAAAACATGGAAGTTTAGAACAAGTTTATAACAAAATAATGTCTCCACAAAGTACGATTAAAATCGTTATAATTGCTACACTTTAGTTAATCAATTTCATTTAAAACATAGTGTTGGTATGTGTAAGCTGTAACCGTACACTCAACTACAATAGATCATCTGGAGGTTTTGCTATGACAACTTCTCGCCAATTGGCTCCGTAGAGTCCTACCAAATATGTAGCTGCTGTCGCCTGATCTTGCCAATTACATGGTAGAGGTCCACCCGTACCGACACGTTTCAACATAATAGGGTCAACATCAACCATGTTTCGTAGTCGACCTGGATATTGCCAGTTTGCATTATCGATGAAGTCTTTTATCAAACCTTGGTCTTCTATATCATCTTGTTCCCATCCATCATATTAGTGAAGAGGGTCTTGTCGTACTTTCTTTTGATGTTGCTGTGCCCTTTGAAATGTGCGAGCCTCTCTCAAATGGTTTCTCATCTGTTTGCCATGAAATCCAATGGATTGACAAACTTCGGTGAGAGCGGATCGCATTCGAATTGGAGGTTGGCGTCCGTTGCTTCCTCGAACTCTTGCTTCAAAAATCTTGAGTTTGTGTCGAAAGCTTGTTAGAAGAGTTTCAATAGAAATAGTTTGCACTTCAAAAGGGGCCCTAAACCTTGTTTCAATATCTTGTATTCGCAACATTTTTTCGGTAATACATAATTCACGACCCTCCGCAACAGTGTATGTACGAACGATGGCTTCCACCCTAGTGCCTAGAAATCGTGCTGTACGATCGATCGGAGTCATGGCTTCCCAATGTGCTAACAATTTTTGGAGTTGTTCAAGTCGAGTTTGCATCGTTCTAATGGTGTTGGGCATATCATCTAGGGTTTGTCTTTTCAAAACAGAGAGCACTTCATGCACCAACTCTGGATAGACCTTCACCCCTTCAAATGCATAATGAAATGTCGGCTTGAAACTGATGGACCCATAGCCTCTGAGCATAAATGTTGAGTACACCACACCTTGTTTGAAATGTCGGTT
>CAXARX010000418.1:0-36589 GCA_963971425.1 Bryoerythrophyllum caledonicum | reverse complement strand
GTGCAAATTACGTGAACGTATATAAAAAAAGGCAATAAGGGTGCCCCTAAAACCTCTCTCTTGTACTCCCTAGGAGGGGAACCAATGGAGACTGAGGCCACCAAGCTTTCCACTCCGCTCTTGCTTTTCACAAGGGAGAGCTCAAAAGTAAGAGGGTCGGACGGCCTATCCGCCCCTCTTATACCCTAGCAGTCATGTCATCCGCCCGTCCGCCCGACGAGGCGGACGTCCACGACCGATCGGACAGCCGTTCGCCCAATGAGGCGGATACTCGTCCCATCCATCGCGGCCGCCCAAATTTTGTTTTTTGTTTTTGTTTTTTGTTTTTTTTATTTATGTTTTTGGTTTTGGGTGGGGGGCTCGTAGTTAGTAGAGCTACAGTGCATGGAGCTCCCTTGGGTTGAGCAGTATGGACCAAGGAAGAAAAAGAACAATTTCTTAAACATTTTTTAGATTTTAAAATGAATAAATAATACATTAATTGCGGGGAGGTGGGGGGGATTTACTTTGAGCTTCTCAATCCCTTGCAGACCTTTGCCGCATTCAATGGTATGAACAAGAATAATCTTTTTAAAATAATTTTTAAAGTTGTTTGTTTTTGGAGGGTGGTTTTACAATTTTACTTTATACATTACGGGGTTGAGTCGTAAAAATTGAAGTCGAATTAATAAATTACGTAAATATTGCTTTGTACATTGTACTTCTTAAGTCTTAACCTTGTAGGGTTTTAATAGACTGCAAAATTTGAAAGAAGAAACATAAAATGAATATGTATCAATAAGAAAATAAAATTATATATATATATATAAATATATATATTAAAAAAAAATTGTTTACTTTATTCTTCTTATTCTCTTTGAGCTCCACAAGTTATTAATGTTTTTAAAATAACATACAAAATTATGAAAATAGATGTTTTCATTGAAAATTTTATTCACCTTTTAATTTCGCCCATCCCTAATCTAAATTTTGATCATTTCCATAATTTTATCCTCCTAAATCTCAGAAGAAGGAAATTTATGTTCTGTGCACTACAACTGCAATTTCATAATCCCATGTGCAAGAATACCTCATTTGGTGTTCCAAGGGATTTTTTACCAATGTAGATGTGTTATGAAGTCCATATTCCTTAATATTTATGAGTTACAATCCTTTAATATATACAGAGCACGACAATAAGACATTATCCATAGTTCCATACGGTAAAATTTACAAAAGATGTCGTGAAATTTTCTTTGGAATTTCATAAAAATTACATTATACAATTCTTTGGAATTTCACAAAATTACATTATACAATTACATTATACAATTCTTTGGAATTTCATAAAAATTACATTATACTCCTTTTTACTTGGATTTCAATATTATAACTCAAATACATTGGTTTCATATAATGATTACATTGTTCATGTATAGTGACTACCTTGTACTTGCACTAGAAATGACATGAGCCACATGACGCATTGTACAAACGATGAAGTATAGAATATTTATATTCAGAACAATACAATTTATACATGATTGGATTTTTATACTAGTCGTATGTATACCAATCTACCATACTACCTATCTAGTTACTCTTTTATATATTCTATGAGTAACTTTTTACATATTTCCTAATATCAATACTACTCTAATGCAAACTTCAATCAAAATCGGAATCGCTGTCATCGTTTTGAGATGGCGCTCTGGATCCTTGGTAATAAACCCCTAGATAGGGTCCACCACCGCAAACATCTCTGTTGTCGCCTCCAGCACCTCCGTATCCGTAATTCCCGTACGAAGAACCTCCAAAAGTTGAAGGAGGAATTGCATTATTGTGTTGGGATGCTCCAGCACGTGAACCTCCCGAAGATGATCCACCATGAGGCCCGTACTGTGGGTTGTATGCTCCGTAGTGGCGGTTGTAGGATCCGTGATCCCAATCCTCTCGACGTTGCTCTTCTAAGCTCCTACGCGTTGCTTCTTCCATTTGGCGCTGGAACTCAATATCTTTGCGATCTTCACGATGCTCATGCCGTTTTTCAAATGTCACAGGTGTTGCATCTTCAACATTGTCCTCGTCATCTGATGCATAATCCTAGGCATCCGGCACTACCACCGCAAAGAATCCAAATTGTCCTCGATTAGACTACTCCGGTAGACAATCGCTTGTTGCAGTCCAACTCGTACCAATAACTTCATCATTGCGATTCAAGTTGTTGATGTCTTTCCGATAGATTGTACGCGAATCAATATCTCTGTGGAGTACAATCTGTGCCCACACCATCGCCATGTTCAAATAGTTCATGACATTGTCGTGATGTAGATAGATACACTATATAAATGTGTATTTATTTTGTATTTAAAAGAAATTTTATGATTTAGAAGAGAAACCTTACTGGTGACGCTTCATTTGAGTGGCTTCAAGTTGACGCTTGTTGCCAATGGATTTGTTTAAAAGACAAAGGTCGTAAACAAGTTTCATCAGTTTGGAACACTCTTTTGAGCTTTATAGAATTTGTGTGTGGTTTAAGATTTGACTGCAAAATGTCAAATCGGAGGGTTTTTATAGAATCGCTAGATGAAGAGTCTCAACGTGAAGCTGAATTAGAGCTTTCATTGTCAGGTTTGCCAATTCAACCATCTCAGCCGGTGGTTTCTGCACCATTGCCAACTCATTCACAAACTGAGGCTAGGCCTTCTCGTCCGCTAAAGAAGCCTCGTGTGGAGAGATGTTGGCACGATAATCTTCAAAAGGATGCTCGTGCTTTGGTGATTCTACTTCAAGTTGGATGTGTTGAAACGGGCACCGAGGAAATGACATTCGAGGGTTGTTTTGAAAACTTGAACAACGAGCAATATAGGTATTGTATGTCAAAGCCCATTGAAGGAAGTCCTAGTCGCCAACGTTGGTTGGAAGGCCCGGTTAATCCTTTAGAAAAGGGTGAACGTGCAGACTATGTTGCTAACACGATACGGCGCATCCTCAAGTTTTTGGAGTTGGAATAGCGCTCTTCTTTGATTCTAGTTTTTACCTCCTTTTGGATTTAGTTGAAGTTTGTAGCTAATTTAGACTTTTGGTACTTTGAAATTTATGTTAGGAATTGAAAACTGAAGAGTTAGAAGCAGTTTACTTCGTAGTTTAGATTTTGAAAGAAGTTTGACCTAGAAAGGTAAAAGAAACTTAACTCTAGATTTTTATCTAGGGCCAATAGGTATTTGGAGGGACACGTGTTGAAGATGTGGCATGACTCCTCCTACTCTAGGGATCTAGGGGTTAGGGGGGATCATCTTCTTCCCTTTTGGTCGGATTAGGAGTTAGTGGAGTTTAGAGAAATGCTGGGTGGAGAATGCCAAAACTTTAGACGGCCATATCTTTTGTGTAAAGACTGATTTCGTAATGAAAATTTTAGGAGGTGTTCCTCTTGTTTATATGTTTTCAAAGAGATCTCTTACGCTTGATTTGGAGTTGTGAGTTGAGAGTTACAAGCATGTGAGTGGAGGAGGGTTTGTTGCTACCCAACGAGGAGGAGCGAAGATTCGACCGACCACCAAAACTTGTACACCTTTCTTCTGACTTTGAAATTTTAGAAAATTGTAGAAGTTTTTGTTGGCTTTTCAAAGACTTATCACTCGATGCATTTGAGTCTTTGAGTAGAAAGTTATAAGGGTTTTAGTAGCGGAGGGTCTACTTCCCTTGAAGTTTCAAAGGCGAGACTTTGATAGCTAAGAACTTTTTCTTTATATATTATTTTCAAGTGGAAATTTGATTGAAGAAGGAAAATTTAGTTGGCTTTCTAGAAAGCTATTAATATCTGAATTTGGTATATTATTTCAAAAGTTATGGGTAGTGGAGCAAAGGAAGGTCTGTACCTTCTTTCTTTTGAAGAAAAGGTAGTTAGAAAAGTCTAGTTTAGTTTCTTTGAAGATTTGAAGACTTTGAGTTTTGAAGAAGAGAAGATTGAAGAGAAGATTTCAAGACTTGAAGAAAAGAAGACTCGTGTGTTGTGGCTTGTGGCTTGTCATTCCTGGCCGGTTTTGGAGGCCCGTTGTCTTTTATTTGTTATTCCTAGCCGGTTTTGGAGGCTTGTTGTTTTCAATTTTGCATTGTAAATCTGTTGCAAGCTCTGTGCGAATCCAAGAAGAGCTTCATTTCTTGTTTGTGGTGACGAAGTGGGATTGATCACCCACATGGACAAACTTTTATGTTGTTCCTACTAGTGAAAGGCCCTTCCTAGTCACCGTGGGTTTCAAGTTTAGGAGCCAATCTTTCGGACGGTTTCAACTCGTGGTCTGGCCGTCCCGTTTTACCCGTCCGAGGACTTGTTTCTTATTACACACCCTTACCCTTATACCCAAATAGAGCCACTACATGATAGGCCAACGGGGAGCAGATTCAACGACGGTGTAGAAGATTCAACGGCGGTGTAGAAGACTCGACAACAACGATCTACGACTTATATACAACTGTGATTATTGATCACATTAGAGACTTTTATTTTTGTCGTTAGGCCACATCTATTCGCAGCTAAAATCCTCGTGATTTCCCAAAGCAAAACCCTCTCTACCCGACAACGTTTGGTTTTGAATTACGTAAACTTGCGTTACGTGTTACTTCATGGTATCGATGAATGAAGTGTCTGCTGAGACATGATGATTGTTGTTCCTCCCAACGGGGAATGTGCACATGAAAACGCTCATTTGGCCAAATCTTGGAAAGGCGCGTCATCTTCCCGTACCTCTTGCACATAGTGTAGTCCGAAATTCGTTTGGGCTCTTCTTCCTATCCTGGTTTTGCAACACAAACAGGGTTGGCCCAATCCTCCCAGTCAATGTCTTGGGATTTCCCCTTTGTGTTCTTCTTCGGTGGTTTATCGCAAGGCATAGTGATTGTGATTATAAATTAGGTTTTTTAAGAGTTTTAATTATATGCACGTTAATTACACCAATAAAAAAACCCAACTGTCTCTAATACAATCCGGAAGGGATGCGCAAAGACTTGGAAAAGCCACCACGTTTCAATCCACACCGGATGGAGAACGGTTGTAAGGGAATGAGGCCGTCCGCCCCGCCATTTATATTGTCCGTCGACAGGTAGTCTGACGAAAACTCGTACGTCTACATCAGACGACCCACGGGCGGACCGCCCTGATCCAACTGACGGGATTTCCTGTCTGAAAGAGGGTACTGGATCTGTCCACCGCGGACGGACCCTTGGGCGGATGGACACGGTCGTCTGACGTGCGACCATCGGACTGGACGGTCCATCCGCCGAGCAGACAACTCCTGCCTAGCGGACGATCCCCTCCCCCCCCCCCCCCTGCGTCAGATGGCCGTCGACCGACATTCGCTGGGCCGGAATTCTCAGCGGGGAGTTCTTTTTTGTACTTTTAAATTATCATGTTCAAATATTCCCCCCGAAAAGTATTAATTCCCGTGTGAATTCCCTGTGGAAATTATTTATTTGGACCTATTTGCGATGTCTGTGTATATATAAGATTTGCATTACAACAATTGCATAGTGCATTGTATTAGAAATTTGATTGCTTTTCAAGGGAATTTTTTTTTTTTTTTAAAGCATTTAACTCGTAAATTTCCATTCTCCCTATGGGAGACAAAAGAAATTTCGGACACGCTCCTATGGTCTCAATTGTTTTCATGATTCTTTGAAACTTCTCTTGAAGGTAGAAAAATTGATTGGCTTCGCGACAATATATTATTTGTTTCAATTGGTGCCCGAGAGCAAAAGTTGTGCTCAAATAACATCAAAACACGGTAGAGTGGGCGCCCAAAAAAAAACACAAAATTTTGAGTTTATTTTATTTGAATTATTTTCCTAGTAGATCATATTTTTCTCTACATTGAAAGCTTTTAATCATTGAGTTTGGATAAGTGATGTGAAAGTTATGGAGCATTTTGTTTTTCGGGCACCTTGCAGAAAATCTTGTTTTATTCACTTTAAATTTAAACGTTGATATTTTGCAATCCGTGCGGTTAAAATTTCTGAAATTTATTCCACACATTCTCATACTATTTAGGTGTAAGATCGTACGGTTAGATTTGGGAAAACATCAATTTCGAAGTTAATATACACATTGCAATACAAATGGCAGTTTTCAATGTTTTTTGGAAAATTAAAAGGCCTTGGGACTTTATGAGCTCAGTCAGCTACTCTAACATTATTTATATTACTACATGTCATGTGAAATTCCAAAAGGTAATTATTAGTACATTTTGCAGGCATCCCAATGAAAGGAAACGTACTAAAAATAGTAAACATGCATTTCTTTTAATTCTAAGCTCACAACTCCTTTACAATTTCACATACAAAGTTGGTAAGCATACTCATAAGCAAGCTCTCTACATTCTAAACATCTATATAGTCAAATTTGGAAGAAAAATAAATTGCTTATTGAGGACAACTATAAGCTCATGCATTTTTTTCATAAGAAAAACATCTGTGGAATGGCTTCAGCATTTACTAGTTAATAAATATTATGGTTTATTGAAAATGAATATAAGGTTTGCCCTTCTCCATTTTCAATACTTATTGTAATTGTTAAAAGGATGTAATTAGTATGACGTTCTCTACAAGAAATGAACATCCAATTTACTACTTTATCACTTGAACATTGTAGCATTATGTGGCATCAGTTTCAAAATGGCCTATATACATAGATAGATATCTATAATATATATATATATATATATATATATATATATATATATATATATATATATATATATATATATATCATCATCATCATATAGATATCTACGATGTAGATATCATATGATAATATGATTCAAAATTACAAACAACATATGATATAGACATCACATGATGATATAATATAGATATCATATGACATAGACATCATATGATATAGACATAGACATCATATGATAATATAATATAGACATCATATAATATAGATAACATATAATATATACATGATAAATCTATACATCATTAGATCGATATTATATGTCTATATAGATATCTATCATATATATTTATATTCATCTATATATATCAATGATATACATATTATATGATATAGATATCATATGATATCTATTTGATATGATCTAAATATCATATGAAATATATATGTATATGATATATCTATATAAAATATCTTTGATATTTATATTATATATCTATAATGATATAGATATATGTATGATATATAGATATATATATATATATATGATATATAGATATATATAAACATCATATTCAAAATTTTGGGAGAATTCCATGATTTTGGGAAAATACACTTTTGATCGAGTCGCGCAGAACTGCACTGATTTTGGCAAATTGAAATTTTTGAATGCTCATAACTTACTCAATTTTTGTCCAAACTGAGCATATGAGGTGCTTTTTGACATCTACAGAATATCTGTTTGGAAAGAAGCCAATATGTAAGGTTCTATTTGGAAAGAAGCTAATCAGTAAGGGCTACATCAATTACAACGTGGCGATCATGGTGTATGCAGATTTCAGACTGAAACGGAAGGTGGATTAGAGCACATTGTCGTGATGTGGACCGTCTATTAGGTAAATTTAGGCATCTAAGTTAATTCAAGGGTTATTCCAAGTATTGGGGGGTTAGGGTTTTTGGTGGCTAGTCTCGTTGGGTGGTTAGGGTTTTTGGCGGCTATCTCGCCGGGAGGTTAGGTCTTGGGAGGGTATTTAAAGGGGAGGCTTTCCCCTTGGTTGCACTCTTGTGTATTTGATTACTTTCCATTACTTGGAGTTGGAAATTGAATGATTGTGTTTGAGAGCCATCTTTTTGTTTGAAGTTGTATTTTTGTTCTTTTTGTTGAGATTGATTTCATATCGAGTGTGTGTTCTTCAAGCTGGAGAGTGTGGTAGGCAAACTCGAGGCGGCTTCGAGTGCTACCATTTCTGTTAGGTTTGAGAATTGAGGGTTGAGGTTTGAGGTTGTCAGTTGGAGTTGTAGATCTTTTCGCTTAGACTTTATTCTTTTCGATAAGTGCTAGGTTTAGCTTTTGGCTTTATATCTTTTTGTTTCTGTGAATAGCATAAAATCACCTTAAATTAATTAATTAAAATAAGGTAAATCCAAGTTCGTACGCTAGGGAGGCGATAAATGGTTTACAACTAATTAACAATGTGATTTTGTGTTATAAAACTCCTAAGATAGCAAATTAACAATATCACTATGATTTCTCTCAACAAACCCCAGGGAAGCTTCCCCTAAATGGCTTAATCAAACCCAAGGTTGAATTCCCTTTTGCCTGGATTAGGTGTTCTTCTCTTTCTCCTTGTTGCCTTCTTTTTTCACTCCTCCGGTCTTCATCTTCATATCTTGAACCGTTTGCTTTATTGGTGCCTCACACTCTTTTTGCTCCTCCTTTAGTCTTGCTCCACTTGGGCATTTTATACTTCTCCCAACTCGGCAATATTTGCACTCCATCTTGGCCCTCTTTTAATTTTTCTCCACTCGGCTTTTTATTTCCACTATGGTTTTTCTCTTCTCCCGCAGGCTCCTTCACTTCCCCGCAGGCTACCTTTCCACTCAGGCTTCGAATTTTCCCACTCGGCTTTCTCCACCCACTTGGCTTACTTCATCCCCTACTGGTTAACAATTCCCCACTCGGCTTCCTCTCCCAATGGGCTACAGTGATCACCATCGGCTGTCATAAAGCCTGATGGGACATTATAATTTCCTGCAGGCTTCTTAATCTCTCCCGCAGGTTAATTTATTTTCTGCTCAGGTTTTAAATTTCTTCCTTATATCTGCAACACTCACATCATACATACGATCATCCATTGGCAATTCAAATCACCTAATGGGAAATTATTCACCTACAGGTTATGTTTTATTTTAAATTTTTATCATGGTTCCTTGTCATTCGATTCCTTAATTTAATTTAATTTAATTTTCTTTATTTTTCTCCTCACTCGACTTTTCTTCTCCTTCAGAATTCAAATCACCCATAGGCTATCAACTTCCTCCCATGGTATTAACTATCTCCATCGGCATCAAACCAAATGGGGAATTGTAGTTCACCTACCGGTGATCTCTCATTTTAATTTAATTTAATTTAATTTTCTCTCTGCATTCATAAAATTCTCTGTTCACAATCTTCCTTTTCTGGAAATTAATCTCCCTGCGGAATTCTATCACCTCGCAGGCATCACATCACATCCATTGGATTATACACCAAATGGGAATTATCTTTACCACTCACTGGTTCTTCTTCCACCGGTTGGATTTCCGATGGGAATTTTACTCACTCTGGATTACACTCTTCAGAGAGTTTAAATAAATTTTCTTCTCACTTCAATTTTCATTTTCATTTTCAGTTTTCACTCTTCCTTCCATTCAATTTTCCACATTATATTTTAGCACATAAATTCATCAATTTCCAGGCATTCATCACTCCACTGGAAATACACCACTCGGTTTCCACACACAAACACAATTTCATTCAAAATAATTCTTTATATTAAACTCTTAATCCTTGCTTACATAATAATCCTCCTTGGGATCAATTTCATCTTCATCAACTAATCTCCTAAACACGTCCGTCTGGCGTGGGAGTCCTCACTCTAGGAATGCTCAAAGGTCACCTACGGCTTCACCACCTAAATAGAATTCAGAAACTCCCAAGTGGAAACCGCCCTAACCACTGGCGACATAACCGCATGGCAACTACCCAATGGGAAACAATCCAAGTGGGAATAACTGCCCAAATGGAAAACTACCCATCGGCTTCACTTCCTATTGGTAACTGAATACCATAATGGTAAACACCCACCTACTGGTTATCACTAACCAACTGGTTTAACTCCTACTGGCATCAATTCCCATTGGCAACTCACTATCCATTGGGAATTTAACTACCGATGGGGAAATAAAACAATCCTACCTGGATATCAAATCAAAGAGAGAATTATTCCAACTGGATCAACTTATAATTCAAAAAGAGAGACTTATGATCTCTTTTAACCTATGGATAAGCTTTCTAATGGAATTTAAATCATTTTAAGCAAACAAAAAGCTTAAACATGATCAAAAGAAAATAAATTGGCCTCACAGTTTCTTTTCGTTTTTTTTCACTTCATAGACATCTACTACAGCCAGAAGCCCCCTGCTTTTTTGGATAGACCGCAATTCTTACGACATCTTTGGTGAACCCGACGTGAAAATCCAAAGTAGTAGTGTTTGTGAGTTTGGAGAGGTATGATGGATCGTGAGGGAGGGTTTGGGGGTGATGGTGGTGGAGGTCCGCCAGACGATGGATTTGGTGGTGGAGGCAGAGTTCCAGATGATGGTATGCTGCGTATGTTAGAGGCAATGAATTTGCTTCTGCAACGTCAGTAAAATGTGCAGAAGAAGGAGGCTCAAGCAACAACGGCGTTGCACTCTATTGTAAATCGGATGGATCAGTTTGATGGGCGTGACATTTCCAAGTACATCCGTTTCTATACTCGTGAGATGGAGTTGAACAAGGTGGCCGAAGAAGAGATGGTTGCAAACTTCGAGTTGGTTGTGATTCCAGAGATTCGCGGACGAGTGCGAGAGCAGATGGATAGTGATGGAGAGAGCTGGCATGATTTTGTCCAAGCATTGAAGGAGGAGTATTTTACGGAAGATTCAGAGAGGGTGACGAAAAGAACCTTTTTGGAGTGGATTGCACAACTGGGTAAGGGTTTGACAGCAAACGAGCTACTTCGGGAGTTTGAGCGCCAGTTTGTGCAATTGACGGGGACTGAAAAGGCAACTTTGGAGGTGGAGAAGACATAGTTATTCATACAAGCAGCAGATCCATGGTTACAAGAGAAGCTTGAGCCGCTTTTGGAGGATCGTAATGAAGAGCGTGGCTTGAAGTCTGATTGGAAGGATATTGAAGGTGCGGTGTCTTTACTTACGAAGAGGCAACGACGGAGAGAAAAATCTATGGTGAATAGTGCTAAGACTGAGGTACTGGCTGTAACACACTCAAAACCTTTTCATGTTCCAGCAAATGTAGAAGACTCATCCATGGATGAATTAGTGAAGGGGATGCGGGATTTGAAGTTGAAGTTTGCTATGCTTGAAGAGAAGGGCCAAGTTTCAAGGGATTCAACATCAAAGCAGAAGATTGGACAGGCAGGTGGGCGATTGCCTCCTCGATGCATGTGGTGTGATAGTTTTGAGCATTCACGGAGAGATTGTCCTCATTTCACAGAGGTTTTGCGAAAGAACATTGTATTTTTCAAAGATGGACGGATTCATTTACGAGGGACATAATTACCATTGGAGACGAACTTTGGTAAAGGTGGTATGAAGGTGTTAGCCGAGGGATTAGTAAAAGATCAAGCGAGTGTGAAGGCAGAGCGAAGTACATATGGAGTTGGGTTTGTTCATGATTGTGTAGGTGTGAGTTTTGATGGACCGAATCATTTCAATGCATTGTGGACGAGAGCTATGGAACTTGCTAAAGACAAAGGACTTACAAAAGACAAGTTGTCTTTAGCAGGCAATTCTATTCGACAGACTACGGGGTGGGATGATCCGGTAGAGAGCTTATCTGTTCATGCATATATTGCAAGGAACCAGCATGAAGCACTGGTAGAAGAGAAGCGGAATAGAGATGATGCTGGTGAAGGTACATCCAAGAGGGCCAAGAGGACAGAGAGGACACAAGAGGCAAAGCCAAGGCCGGATGTTGCAATGAAAGGGAAGGGCAAGGCTCCAGCATACAAGCTACAATGGGATATTGAAGCTGCTACGGATTTGAAGAAGGTGTTGGAAGAGCGTATATTGAATGGAAAGGTAGAGTTTACCTTGGGTGAAGTCCTTGGGATTGCAAAGCGAGAGTTCCATGAGGTTATTATAGACATCATTAAGCGGAAGAGGCACAGTTTGGGAGATGCTACAACTACAGATGCTCAAGGTGTTAAGGTGGAGGAGGATGAAGAAGATGAAGATGTTATTGATCAAATCTTTGGAGGTGTTGCAAGAATGGTATCATTTCCAGAGGATGGAGAAATTCGGGCTTCAAGTCACTATTCTCGAAGTCATTGGGCGAGAACTACTACAGAGACATTGGTTAAGTTGGGAGACTTAGAAGAACCTGTTGTTGCACTGGTGGATCATGGCTCAGAGATCAATCTAATGTCAAAGGGATTGTATGAGCAGGGCAAGTGGCCTATTGACACAGACCATGGGTGGCTGATTAGAGCAGCCAACGATACACGTGGAGACTTCTATGGAGCTTGTCCAAATGTGAGCGTGGTGATTAGAGATGTGAGAGATGAGCAGAACTTCTTTGTGCAGGTTAATTCTTCTTACCCTGTCATTCTTGGACAGCCTTACATTACAGCTACACGAATGGAGACAAAGGTTATGGATAATGGTTCAGCACATGCTAGAATTAGGAGTCGGGATGGCAAGCAGGCTGTACAATTTTTGACTATTTGTGCAGATTATGAGAGAAACCGGGAGAGTTTAAGGGCTCATCCTTTGCCAAAAGTGAGTAGAGAGTTCGGTGAAGGTTTTGATTATATGAGGGATTTTCATTAGAATCCATTGTAAGGCGGGATTGCAGTGGTGTAGGGGGTAGTGGTTCCCCGCACAGTAGGGAGAGAGATGGAGCTTCAGGTTTGGTTGGATTATCTCGAGATGGGTCTATTTTATACAAAAATATAAAAAAATTAAATAGAGAAGATAAGAAGTACATTGGGAGTATTGAGAGTGAGTTGAGGAAAGTAGGGGAACTTGAAGATGAGGAGCATATATCACGGGTATTTGAAGAAAGAGGTTTGAGTGATACAATGGGAGAGTTGAGGTTTTTGTTGGAGACAAGTATTGAAGGTGAGGACAAGATAGTGGGTATGCATTCAAAGGAACTTTATGATGAGGTAGAGCGGTACATTGACGGATATGAGGTGTAAGTTGATACAAAGTATAAGGCTGTTGCAAAGAAGGTTAAACCAGTAGTAGTGCCGCTATCGTTGGATTGTGAGGAGAAAGTTGAGAGGGCCACAATGCAGCCAAACTTAAGGGATCCAAAGAAGATTGGACATGAATTTACAGATATGACTTTGAGTGGACTTAAAATTGGAGATGAAGATTTCCAAACAGAGGTTGAAGCAAGAAGTTTTAGAGAAATGTTGATACACCATGGGAGAGCATTTGCATTTGAACCACATGAGATTGGATGCGTTGATCCGGGAGTTGTTGCACCTATGGTAATCTTTACAGTTCCACATGTACCATGGAGTTTGCGATCGATTTCAGTACCAAGAGCGCATTTGCCTCAGTTGATAGAGTTGCTTGATGAAAAGATCAGGATGGGAATATTAGAGCCTTCTATTGCACCGTACTCAAATCGGTGGTTTACAGTTCCTAAGAAGAATGGGAAGCTGAGGTTTATTCAGGACTTGCAACAGTGAATAGGGTGACAATTAGGAACATGGGTTCTAGCCCAATTGTGGATGAATTTGCAGAGGCGTTTGCTGGAAGGGCAATCTACTCAATGGGAGATCTTTACTCATGATATGACCAGTTCGAATTGGCTATACACAGCAGAGACTTGACTACATTGAAGACACCATTGGGTTTACTAAGAATGTGTACATTAAACACCTGTTTCGTAAAAAGTGCACATAGCCATGTGCACTTATTTTTTGAGAAAATTGCACAATTCTTTTAAATAATGTAAAAAAAGAGGCTATACGCATGTACTAATTTAAAAAATTTATGTATGACTTATAAGGGCATTCATTACAAATATATGTATATAATGCAGTGTTTGGCAATTTTATGTTTTTCTATTCTATAATGTAATTTTGAATTTATCCAAAGATTCAAATTATTCTATAATTATATCATTCTTTTATAATGTAAATATAAATTGTAATGATGATTCTAGTCAAGACTTTCTTTTCTAAAAATGTTTGATAGCAAAAGAAGTGAGTATTTGTATACTAACAACAAAATGATTCATGTAGAAAAGCTTGACAACAAATGAGTGGATGCAAATAGTCATAACATTAAATTATAAATTCTTCCACTTGTAAGAATAACAATGTACTTGACCCGTTGAAAATAAATTGCTCAACATTCAAATAGAATAAGGCATAGAATAAAATTTGCAATACCCAATATTTGTGTAGCCAATAATTGCACAACCATTAAAATTAAAATTTTACATGATAATGAATTGGTCTCATTGCAAAATAAATTACATTCACAACATTTATTACAATATTAATCAAATTAACTTATATAACTTTTTTCCATTATAATAGAAAAGCAATACAAAGGTTTTTGTATTTTCTACACAAATGCAATTTAGTTCTAAATAAATCCACATAATCACACAATTACTCTATTTCTTATTACATTTCAAAAACTTAGTTCCATCCTATGCACTAAATAAACCTCATACACCATATAACATAAATAAATGCATAAATGAATACTGACCTATTACAAAAGAAAGCTACGTAAACTGTACATCTATCAAAGATAATGCACAATACTAGTTGCATCTCAAATTCCGACTAGAGAACTCTTGCATGTACCATAGTCAAATCTCAGCACACACACACATCACAAAAAGAAAAAACGATGATAGCAAACATTAAAGTACCATTACACATAAAAACATTCAAATATTTGTACATTTCAGAAGGCGGAGGCATGCCTAGGCCCACCCCACCCCCCTCCCTAATTTTTAAGAAATATAAGTTTAAAATGTAAACCAATTTTTATTATGTTTTAGTGTCTACATTCATTCAAATGTTTGAATATTTTAAAAGAGGGGGGTGGTCCTAGGCCCACTCACCCCCCCCCTTTTTCTAATTTATAGTAAATATAAGTCTAAAATAAAAACCCGTTTACAATATGCTTAAGTCGCTACGTTCATGTCAATGTTTCTACATTTAAAAAGAGAAGAGTGGGCCTAGGCCCACCCACCCTCCACCTCCTCCTCCACCCCTAATTTATAGAAAATACAAGTCTAAATTGTAAACCGGTTTTTATTGTGTTTAAGTCTGTACATTCATTCAAATGTTTGTCCATTTTAAAAGACATAGGTGGGCCTAGGCCCACCCCCGTTCTCAAATTTATAGAAAATACAAGACTAAAATGTAAACGGGTTTTCTTATGATGAAGTCTTTACATTCATTCACATAATTGTACATTTTAAAAGAGAGGGGTGGGCCTAGGCCCACCTCCCTTCTCTAATTTAAAGAAAATGCAAGACTAAAAATGTAAACCGGTTTCATTATAATTAAGTCTCTACATACATTCAAACGTTTGTAAATTTTAAAAAAGGGCAGTGGGCCTAGGCCCGCCCCCCTTCTCTAATTTATAGAAAATACAAGTCTAAATTGTAAACCGGTTTCCTTATGTCTAAATCTCTACATTCATTCAAATGATTGTACATTTTAAAAGAAGGCAGTGGGCCTAGGCCCACCTCCCTTCTCTAATTTATGTAAAATACATAACTAAAATGTAAACCCGTTTTATTATGTTTAAGGCTTTACATTCATTCAGATGTTTGTATATTTTAAAAGAGAGGGGTGGGCCTAGCCCACCCCTCTTCTCTAATTTATAGAAAATATAAGACTAAAATGTAAACCGGATTCATTATGTTTAAGTCTCCACATACATTCAAATGTTTGTCCATTTGAAAAGAGGGGGGTGGTCCTAGGCACACCCCCTTTCTCAAATTTATAGAAAATACAAGACTAAAATGTAAACGGGTTTTATTATGTTTAAGTCTCTACATACATTCAAATGTTTGTAAATTTTAAAAGAGAGCGGTGGGGCTAGGCCCACCCCCCTTCTCTAATTTATAGAAAATACAAGACTAAAATGTAAACCCGTTTTATTATGTTTAAGTCTCTACATTCATTCAAATGTTTGTACATTTTAAAAGAGGGGGGTGGGCCTAGGCCCACCCTCCTTCTTTAATTTATAGAAAATACAAGTCTTAATTGGAAATCGATTTTTATTATGTTTAAGTCTCTACATTCATTCAAGTGTTTGTCCATTTTAAAAGAGGAGGGTGGGCCTGGGCCCACCCCCGTTCTCTAATTTATAGAAAATATAAGACTAAAATGTAAACCGGTTTCATTATGTTTAAGTCTCTACATACATTCAAATGTTTGTCCATTTTAAAAGAGGGGGGTGGGCCTAGGCCCACCTCTCTCTCCCCCCCCCCCCCCTGGCAGCCTTCTTTAATTTATAGAAAATGTAAGTTTAAAATGCAAATGAGTTTATATTAAGTTCAAGTCGCTACATTCATGTCAATGTTTGTTCATTTTACAAGAAGGGGGTGGACCTAGGCCCAACCCCCCCCCTTTCCTCTTCTTAATTTATAGAAAACAGAAATCTAAAATGTAATCCGGTTTTTATTATGTTTAAGTCTTTACATTCATTCAAATGTTTGTTCATTTAAGAAGAGAGGAGTGGGCCTAGGCCCACCCTCACCGTACATTAAAGAAAATAACTTTTAACCTAGAAATGAACTAACTGTATAAATGACATTGTCTGAATGAATAGAAAGAGAAAATAAAATTGTACCTTAATGTAAGGTCATTGATGAAGTGGATGAACTTCATTCATACTCACTCCCTACCAAGGCTTGCATCTATAGTCTCCACCATCCTCCTCTTTCATTTCTCTTCATTCACCGTTTCAAAACTATGTAGAAGTAGATTTTCATTTCTTCATATCTTTCTCAAATTTTGCTCAAATTTGTTGAATCTTATATCATTGAAAAGGAAATGAAATTGCGCTTCCAATGATACAAGACTCAATGCCATGCAATAAGAACTCCATGTGCAATGAGTGATTGAAGGTCGCGGCTAGGGTTTCAAGGCTGCGATCTTCAAACACTCATTGCAAACGGAGTTTTTATCCTATGAATTTTTACCCTATATCATTGGAAGCGCAATTAGATTGTCTTTGCAATGATATAAGGCACGAAACATTTGAGCAAGTATTGAATAAGATCTAGTAGAATGAAGTATAGCACTACATAGTTTTTGAGCGGCAAGAGCAAAAGAATGAAATGAAGAAAAGGAAGATGGAGGAGAACAAGGATGAATGTGCTGGTGACGGATAAGCAGAAGGATGAATGTATTGCCGAGGGATGGGCAAAAGGATGGATGTATTCACGACGGATGGGTACGGATGGAATTCATCTATAGTTCCAATGGCTTAACAAAAAGGTACATATTTGTTTCATTCACTTTTCTAAACTTGAATTTATTTTAAAATCATTGTATTATCACTTTCTTTATTTTCTAAATAATATTTCATTGTACAATAAACCAAAAACGAGAAAATGTAGATTATATTTACACTCGATCTCTTTCTTTATAATTTAAACGAATACCTAAATAATTTTAGCCTTTGTACACATCAACAAAACCCAATTACATTTTGAAATAATTTGTATTCCATTCAATGGTCAAGAATTGAGCCTTAATCTACCTTCCTATTTCTACAAATATTTAAATACGTAAACATAAGAAAATAAGTTTACATTTTAATTCTGTATTTTCTATAAATTGGAGAAGGCGGGGTGAGCCTAGGCCCACCTCCCTCTTTTGAAATGTACAAACATTTGAATGAATGTAGAGATTTAAACATTAGAAAATCGGTTTACATTCTAGTCTTGTATTTTCTATAAATTAGAGAAGGGGCCCACCCCCCTCTTTTAGAATGTACAAACATTTGAATGAATGTAGACATTTAAACATTAGAAAACCGGTTTACATTTTAGTCTTGTATTTTCTATAAATTAGAGAAGAGGGGTGGGCCTAGGCCCACCCCCCTCTTTTAAAATGTACAAACATTTGAATGAATGTAGAGACTTGAACATAATAAAACGGGTTTACATTTTAGTTATGTATTTTACATAAATTAGAAAAGGGGGGTGGGCCTAGGCCCACCCCCCTCTTTTAAAATGTACAAAGATTTGAATAAATGTAGAGACTTAAACATTAGAAAACCGGTTTACATTTTAGTCTTCTATTTTCTATGAATTAGAGAAGGGGGGTGGGCCTAGGCCCACCCCCCATCTTTTAAAATGTACAAACATTTGAATGAATGTAGAGACTTCCACATAATAAAATGGGTTTACATTTTAGTTCTGTATTTTCTATAAATTAGAGAAGGGGGGTGGGCCTAGGCCCACCCCCTCTTTTAAAATGTACAAACATTTGAATGAATGTAGAGACTTAAACATTAGAAAACCGGTTTACATTTTAGTCTTGTATTTTCTATAAATTAGAGAAGGGGGGTGGGCTTAGGCGCACCCTCCTGTTTTGAAATGTACAATTATTTGATTGAATGTAGAGACTTAAACATAAGAAAACCGGTTTACATTTTAGTCTTGTATTTTCTATAAATTAGAGAAGGGAGGTGGGCCTAGGCCCACCCCTCTCTTTTAAAATGTACAAACATTTGAATGAATGTAGAAATTTAAACATTAGAAAAGGGGTTTACATTTTAGTCTTGTATTTTCTATGAATTAGAGAAGGGGGTGGGCCTATGCCCACCTTTTTTTTTTTAAATGTACAAAGATTTGAATGAATGTAGAGACTTAAACATAAGAATACTGGTTTACATTTTAGTCTTATATTTTCCATAAATTAGAGAAGAGAGGTGGGTCTAGGCCCACCCCCCTCTTTTAGAATGTACAAACATTTGTATGAATGTAGAGATCTAAAGATATCGTAAAGTGAATTAGATTTTAGATCTATTTTTTAATAAGTGGGAGGGATGCGGCCTAGGATTGGAACTTTGCCCAATGGTCCCTTCTAAATTGTATATTCAATCGAATAGTTTTGGAAATAGTGAATATTTTGTTATCAATTTTGGAATGTGAACTAGGTTTTTCTTAATGAAATTTATACAAAATAGTTGTTTAAACATGTTTTGCTTTTAGATGTTTTAATTTGTTTTGTCTTAGTTGTGATTCTTTTTCTTTGTAACAGTAGCGGAGAAGTCATGGTGTTTTTGAAATGAATGAAGGAGCATATAATAGTAGATGTTGATGTATTATGGCTAGAATTGAGTTTGATTATGTTGAAATCAATGAATTCCAGAATTGTATTAGAAGTTAGAAGAAGGTTAGACAGTTGAGGTATTTGATTAGTTATTACATTTTATATACCAACAATCTTGGTATGAAGAACATCCGCATATAGGAAATTGTTTTGTACTATTGATTTTTTTTTGTGTCATTCTTGTAATTGATGTTGATGTGTAGTTATTACTTTATTACATGCTTTCTATTTTGGTGTTTTGTATTTCATTAATGAATGTTTTAGTTGTTTTTTTCAACAAATGTATGAATTAAAGTGCATTCTAATGGATTTGATTTTGAATGAAATTTTCATATGAAAGTGTATATAATAGCCGCTTAATGTTTACAATAGATGAAAGTGGTTGTCGAGTGTGGATTTTAGATAGTATACATAAAATGAAAACTTTGATTGTGTTTTCTATAATTATTGTATAAATTATGAAGCAAAAATTAAAAATAATATTTTTTTCATTTGCAAATTACATTTTGACAATATGTGCATTACGTCAATGAAATGTTAGACTCTACAAGAGGCATTTATTAGATTTTTTTGGAATGGTGATGATTTAAAATTAAAACCTTTGGACCTTTAGATCATTGATGAAATTTTTGAAAATTTATGCACATTTAATTTGCCCCCAAAAAAGAGAAAAAATGAGTGCATCTTGAAATCATTAAAAATTTAGCCATGTGCATGTTTAATATGGCACGTGCACTTTTAACGAAACAGGTGTTATTACCTCAAGGGGCAACAAATTTTGTTGCACATATGATGAATGCAATGAACAAGGTGTTGAGGGACTTCATTCCTCAGAAGACTGCCATTTTTGGATGATGTATCTATTAAGGGATGTATGGAGGAAGAGAAAGATGAGACATTGGATGGAATGGGGTGTCGAAAGTTTGTTGCTGAGCATATTGAGGATTGTCACAAAATTTTATCAAGACTGGAGGAGGTTCACTTGACTTTATCGGGGGTGAAGTCAATGTTTGGAGTAAGAGAGGTTTTGGTTGTAGGACACATGTGTGGACTGTATGGACGAAAGTCATCAATGGAGAAGGTGGATGCTATTCAAAGAAGGAAAGAGTGTGAAAATACAACAGAGGTGCGTCGATTTTTGGAAGCATGCATTTTTTATTGCATTTGGATTCCACACTATGCACATGTAGCAAATCTGTTATATTGTCTATTGAGGAAGGGGCAGAAGTTTCAATGGAGGGAAGAGCAGAGCAATACAATGAAGAAGTTGAAAAAACTTCTTTCTTCACCACCTACATTGAAGAAGATAGACTATGACAGTGGAAGGCCAGTGATATTGACAATGGATGCCAGTCCAATTGGAATTGGTTGGGCAGTTGGTCAAGATGATGAGAACGGTGAGAGATATGTAGTCAGATTTGGGGCAAAGGTTTTAAATTCACGACAACGGGCCTATGCTCAGGTTAAGAGGGAATTGTGGGGTGTTGTGACTGCTATGAAAAATGAGAAGGATTATTTGATTGGAGCTGAAGTAGTCGTAGAAACAGATTGTCTTCCATTGTTGGGGATGATTGCCAGTTGTTCTACACCAGACTTAGCTATGTTGAGATGGATTGCCTACATTAAATCTATGGATCCAGAGTTCAAGCACATTGCAGGGAAAAACAATCCAGTTGCTGATATGTTGTCACGTGCAAGATATGAAGGTGAAGAGGAGATGGTTGATGAAGATAAAGATGTTAGTATAGATTTTATTCTACTTCATTGACAAGAAAGGAGGGCTTATGTTTGGCCACACCATTGGAGTCGTTTTTAGAAGAATCTTATGAAGGTGAATGGTTGCAAATTGGAAGATATTTGAGTACATTCCAATGCCAACATGGATGGAGTGATGCAGACTTCAAGAGGATTCGACAGAAGGCCTACGGTTACTTTCTCCAGGCTGGAGTTTTATGGAAACATCCAAAGAAAAGGGGTGGAGTACCTCAACGACTAGTGGGTCAGTTAGAAGAACAACAAAAGATTATTAGTGAATTTCATGAGAGTAGATGGACGGGACATCGTGGCATGTGGGCAACTTTTACCAAGGTCAAAGAGAAGTATTGGTGGAAGGGTACGTACAAGGATGTAGTGAAGTTTGTTGAAACATGTGTAACATGCCAGATGTATTCAAATGTACGCTACAAGGACGGATTGCATCCTACATTTATGTTAGCCCTCGATTACAAATGGGTGGTTGATTTAGTAGCAATGCCTACGGGAGTTGGACAGAAGAAGTATCTGGTGCTTGCTCGTGAAGATTTATCAAATCAAGTGGAAGGACGAGCTTTACGAACCAAAGAGACTGAAGTGGTTTGTCGTTTTCTATTGGAAGAGGTGATTTGCAGGTATGGCTGTGTGGAAAAAATTACTGCTGATAGAGGGGAGTTGGATGCTAAAGCAACAAGTGATTTTTTGGGCAATTTGGGGATCAAGCTTGCATTGACATCAGCTTATAATCCAGAAGGCAATGGTAAAAGTGAGCGAGCACATGTGCCAATTGTCAAGGCATTAGTGAAATCTTGTGATGGTAAATCAAATGATTTGCCAAGATTATTACCTTTTGCTCTATGGGCTGATCGTACTACCCACAGTTCTGTTACTGGTTATATGCCTTTTGAGTTGATGTATGGGCAAAAACCGGTCATGCCAATTGAAGATGTTGTGGCTACAAGGAGTGCACTACCATGAGAAGATGGACTTAGCAGAGAGGAGCTTTTAGCATTACGTATTCACCAACTTGAAAGAAAATCAGAGGACATTGAGAGTGCTATCACAAAGTTGAAGGAGGCAAGAGAGAAGAACAAAGACAGATTTGATCGCAAGCATCGCTTGCGTTCTCGACTGATTCAACATGGTGATTGGGTGTTGGTGTATGACAGCAGCTTAGATAATGAACATAGTACAAAGAGGAAATTTGCCAAGAGGTGGTTCGGGCCATATGTTGTGAAGCAAGCCTATGATAATGCTACATATTTGTTGAGAGAGTTGGATGGAACAGAGTTGAAGATTCCAATTGCAGGTAAACGAATTAAGTTGTTTCGCCGGCGTGGTAAAGACCTCAGATTCGAAGACTTTGATGGAGTTGAAGCTGAAGACAATGAGGATGCGGAGGATGACCAGAGGCTAGAAGATTGATTAAGGCCCACATCATTTTAGATCTAAATCAACACATGCCAGAGGATGTGTAGGTTTAGATGGAGTGGATGTTGTGATGTGGGCCGTCTATTAGGTAAATTTAGGCATCTAAGTTAATTCAAGGGTTATTCCAAGTATTGGGGGGTTAGGGTTTTTGGTGGCTAGTCTCGTTGGGTGGTTAGGGTTTTTGGCGGCTATCTCGCCGGGAGGTTAGGTCTTGGGAGGGTATTTAAAGGGGAGGCTTTCCCCTTGGTTGCACTCTTGTGTATTTGATTACTTTCCATTACTTGGAGTTGGAAATTGAATGATTGTGTTTGAGAGCCATCTTTTTGTTTGAAGTTGTATTTTTGTTCCTTTTGTTGAGATTGATTTCATATCGAGTGTGTGTTCTTCAAGCTGGAGAGTGTGGTAGGCAAACTCGAGGCGGCTTCGAGTGCTACCATTTCTGTTAGGTTTGAGAATTGAGGGTTGAGGTTTGAGGTTGTCAGTTGGAGTTGTAGATCTTTTCGCTTAGACTTTATTCTTTTCGATAAGTGCTAGGTTTAGCTTTTGGCTTTATATCTTTTTGTTTCTTTTCATTTTTTTCACTTCATAGACATCTACTACAGCTAGAAGCCCCGTGCTTTTTCGGATAGACCGCAATTCTTACGACAACGTTTCCAGTGATGAAGAAAAATCCCCTTTTACTTGCTGCCAACCAAAAGGATATTCCAGATTTGTGGCCTTTGGAGGTAGATGTAGGTCAGACAACCGTGGTTATAAATGATAACACCATAGTTGCACACAGGGTCTCCGTTGAGGCCCTATGTGCTCTTGTCGTACATTCTAAAGGACTATTATGAGCAGACCCTACGACGTCTGGAAGAGATGGTGCTTAAGTTGTAGGTGCCAAAGAGCTACCAAACGCGGGCCCTACTACTTCTACAAGACACGGTGCTCTAGCTGTACATTCTCATCAACTGGCAACATCGAGCCTTACTACTTCTGTAGGAGATGTGTTGGAAAATCTTACAGACCATGTTCGAAATGTAAAGAGATGGGTGCTTCCTAGAGAGCCTCTTCTGCCCCACATTATTGTGAATGGGGATAGAGGACCATCTTCGTCAGGAAAAGAGGTTGGTGACGACAAAATACATGTTCCTAATCTGAGAATTGATGACCTTATCAACAACAGCGCTTTGGACATCCTTCATTATATACCTCGAAATCCTACTTGGCAACCGTCGTCGAGTCCTAGTCCAATACTGAGTCCTATGAATGAACGCCACCATCCAAAAACCAATGTTAATGAGACAAACAACGTAGATCCTTTTAATCGTTTAAGAGATCTTTTGAAGAAGAATCTGCTATTGTCATCCACGGATGAGAAAACGATGAGGTGTTTCGTTCTATTTGCTAATCCTAAATACCTTGAAGCAATGCTTTATGCCATGAAGACTTGGGAGATGCTTGAAGAAGTCCCAAAGCATGACATAGGAGAACATAGGTCTTTATTGGAGCAACAACAATTGGAATCAATTTCAATGGCTGAATTGCCGTACGCCGCTATGACTATGTCAAACGGAGCACTGGCATTATCCGGTATGGTCTGTCCTCTTCAGGACATGGTCACTGAAATTCAAAAGTTGACACTTGCATTTGTTAGTCGTGCTTATGCATTCAAGAGGTTCACTGATCGACTTCTACCGACGATGAATCATTATGTAAATGTGGAATCGCAGTATTGAGACATGTACAAAGAGTTGTCCAAGTTGAAAGAGGAGGTGAAGGTGTTGAACAAGGAGAATATACTCTTGAAACAATTGCAATCTGCCTTTCGAGAAGAAAAGGGGACTCAAGAGAGCAATCAACTCACTCTTTCTAAAGATAAGAACAAAGCAGTGGTGAACACCGAAGCACTCAACAAAAGAAAGGCATTGGCAACGTCCAATAGCGAGAGTGACGAGATTCCTAATAAAGTTGGAAAGTCGAAACAACCACGATTCGGATTTAATCTGATGAAATCCACTCTTTTGTCCAAGTGGGAACGAATACAATGACTGGAGGTCATGGATGGATGCTTTTCTAAAAGCGGATCACAGTCACCATAGTTGGAGTGGATGTAACAACTCCAAGATAAACCATCATTAGTATCCCGAGCAATGGAGGGGCTGAAGAAATTGGCGATGAAGACATATGACAAATGCAATGCCATGGAGGAATCATTGAAGAAGTTCAAGACTGAATTGGAAAAACATTCGGGTGATTTTACAAAAAAATTATGTTGGGGCAACACAGATGCTATGTTTGAGCGTTTGAACCACACGACACAAGGAGGTGTGGAAGATATTAAAAGGGCATTAGAAGTGGAAGAAGGATGGGTTCCTTACTAGACATTGTCTGTACACATCAAATTGCTTTGGGAAAATGCGGGGTTTCTGGCTGCAACTAATCATAGTTGGAATATGAAGAACACTAAGTTCTATTCTAATTAAATAACAAGGTGTGGTATGTCTCCTAAAATCTTATTTTGTTTATTGACAATATTTGAGAAGTTTAATCTTAAAATTATTGTTGTTCTAGAAATTTGGAACTAGATAAATTCCATGATTTGAAACGAAGAAGGTATCAAACTTTCTCTTACTGCAAACATCATAACTACTATAAATCTACTTCAATTCTAAAGTATAATGAATATTTGTAAAGGTAAGTTAAAAATCTAAATGAGTACAAAGTTACAAGTAGATAAAAGCAAAGATCAAACTATGATGAGAGGTCGAAGTTCCTACTCCTCAAAATGGGTGATAACAAACATCTCTTCACTTAGAAGTCTATAACCTTTGCTAAACTACTTCAAATCTTAAGTATGATAGAGATTTATACAAGAAATTCAGAGCACTATAAAGATGCAAAGTTTCAAAAGAAGATTAGTAAAAACGAGATTGTGATCAGAGGCCGAAGTTCCTATTCTTCAAAGTGGGTGGCAACGAACTACTCCTTCATTCAGATGTCTATAACTTTTGCTACAATTCTTCAAATCCAACGAAACTAGTCTTTATAGAAGCGCAAATTAATAAACTACAAACTCACAAAATTTCATTTCAAAACTCTACATACATAAGAAGATAGAGTGTTTGAACAGTCAGGTTTCAATTAGACAAAACATCAACTTTTCAAACTAAAATTTCAACTAAAGAATCTAAAACATGCCTAAATGGTCTTTCTTCGACAATTTCTATAGTATCTCCGCCCTTGTCTTTTACACCAACCCTTATCTTTGACCAAATGGTTTTCCAAACCACGATTGGTTGATCCGATTTCACTCCATCCTTCAATCTTCCTCGTCATTCCTTATCTTTGACTAAATGAGCTTTTGAACTATTATTGGTTAGTCAAATTCAACCCCATCATCCTATCCTCTACATCAACTCTTATCTTTGACTAAATTGGATTTTGAACTATGATTGGTCAGCCAAACTTGACCTCATCATCATATCCTCTACATCAACTCTTATATTTGACTAAATGGCTTCAAAACTACGATTGGTTGCTCAGATTTGGCCCAATCCTTCTATTTACTTTACGACACACGAAAACAAAGAATGTAGATTAACTTCTAACCTTCTTCTCTCAACTTTGACTTCAAACACAAAACAAATGAACTAATACACTAACAAATGTCAGAGGTAAAAAAAACAACACTAGATGAAATGTCACTCCATCTGCAAGAACTCGAGGATGCGTTTGAGAATCTTCGCGACGTACTCCGCACGGTCTGCTCTTCTCAATAGATTGATCGGGCCTTCTAATCAACGTTGTTGACCACGACTTCCTTCGATGGGGTGATTTATGCAATACATATACTGCTCGTGATTGAGACCTTTATAAGATCCTTCAAAAGTTATTTCGCGGCCGCCTGGTTCAACACTCTTGACCTGCAACAAAATCACGAGGACTCGAGCATCACGCTGAAGATTCCCGTGCCACCGTAACTCCATGGGAGGTTGTTTGGGTGGTCGAGAAGGTCCGGCCTCTTCTTCTGGAGATGCAAGCCTCAATAGAAAAAGAGGTTAGTCGGGCAGTTGGGATAGCCAAAACTCAGGTTCTACCTCCGGTTGAGACTCCTTATCTTGAGACTTCGAAAAAACCCTCCAATTTGACAAATCGACAAAATGAACATAAGAGAAAGATCACTTCAATCTAACAAAGTTTTAAACCTTATAGAAGAGGCGTCACCTTGAAGCCTTCTAGATTACGTCATATTTTTTATCATATCCAATCACACTAAAACAACACATTATTATACATTTTTACTATATGAATGCATTTGCAGTGCGACACCGGCCACGACTACAATCGATGGACCCTTCCATTAGACCAAGGGCTATACAAATTCCAAAATTTTCAACATTAGGGAAAACCTTTAACATGGAATCCACAAGAACAGAGGCATGGACTACACAATCAATGTGAGAAACAACTAGATTCATTCTTTTGGATGACGCAAAACCGAGAGGTGGATTACAAGCCTGGTTAATTGAGGGTGACGAAGATCGAGAATTGTTTTGTCGCAGCATTGGGGGGCAGTAGAGGATGCGACACGACAAGTTTTTTTGATTTCCGGAGAAGCAAGTACAAAAAGAAAAAGATGACGAATGGGAGGAGGTGGACCAAGTTGAAGAGGTGAACGAGGTGCATGCGGCATACAACCATGAGTTAATATGGACGGTCCTAATTTTGTCGAAGTTGGAAGAAGCTGCACAAATTCGTGCTCTTGTAGAAGTGAATGGGAAATCAAAGGAGGGAGATCCATTAGTGGAGGTTGCTGCGGCATTCCATAAGAGGATTTGACTGATTATTGCTCATTGGAGGTCGATATTATTGGAGGGAGCGAACAAAGGGACCCTGTTTCAAAAGGAAATGGAAGACAATGTATTAAAGGTTGTGGTGAATAGAGTAGACTTAGCTATAAGAGCTTTGAAGCTGAGCTCAATGGATACGACTCTAAAGCGAAACAAGAAACGCAAGGAGGAAGACGACGATTTATTCTCTCCAGAAAGAACCTGACAATTCTGTGTAGTTGACCGGGCTACAAAATCCATACGGGTAACAGACCAAGGGAGCCCCGGGGATTTAATCGACGAGAAGGACTAAGAAGTGGCAGCAAAGTCAAAGAACTCAAAAACGGTCCACCGTCTAATGTTTTAGGGGAAGGTAGCGGTGATAAGACGAAATAAACATGCACACTTATGTCTCAGTAATTTAGAGTATAATTGTATAGATAGTTCATAGTTGCGTGAAATTTAAGACGATGTAGTAGTACTACATAGTTGAAATGTTGAAGAGATGATATGTTGTAACATTTCATTATTGTTTTATATGTGTGTATGTACGGAAATATGAATGTATAATTAAAAGGAGTGGGAAATGATACTCCCTCCATCCCATAATGAGCTTCTTGTTGGTCTTAATTTCTTGTCCCAAAATGATCTTTTTGTTGTACTTTGTGATTTTCGAATAGGTTAAATTTTGTTTTCAATTGTTTTATATGAGTTTCAAAATAACTTTGACTAGTAGTCTCGCCTCTAAGTTGGGAATCATCAATAAGAAGACAAATGAAATGATCGGAGGGATCAATCAACATTATTCATACTTATTTTGTTGCATCTCTTTGAATATTTCTTAATTGAAGGAGATTAACTCCTAAAGGTCTAAAGAGCCTAAGATGGCCAAATGAGGTTTTCGTTTTGGTCAAACGCTCATTTTCATATAGTTCTTAATTTCAAATGAAAATAGCAGCAACTAAGAAAGTGTGAAGATTATCTCATATTTTCCAACCAATTCTTTTGTTTTAAAAAATTGTTAAAATTGGGTTTTTTACAACTCCTTAAAACTCACTTCCTAAAGTACAAATATACACTACAAAATAGGTATTTCAACTGAATTTCTTTACATGCAAGGTCAAATAGCATGGTCCTACTACCTCATGTTCATCATTATTATTTACATTTTTCCTAAAAATTTCATACTATTTTATTCATTTTTGTATTAATTATGATTATTACAAGAGAAAAACTTAGAAATTATGTATAAAACTCATTTTCAATTAAATAATTATGAAAAAATGAGTATAAATTGGTTTAACAACAACCTACGTGAGCAAGATATCTAAAAAATATTATCCACTTAGAAAAGTTAAAAAGTGATGAAGTTTGACCAAGGCAATGTAGGCTAGACGCTTAGGGGTTAAGCTTTGGGAGGCAAAATAGGGGTCCAAACATAGTTCTAGCCACGCACTAAATGCCCATAAAATGAAAATCTCACTCAACAATTATATGTCCAGTGGTGCTTTTTGAAAATGCCCCCAAAATTTCACATATCAACACTTCATAACTACACTTTGAAAAGGGATATAAAGCTCAAAGTTTCTAGGATGTCCGTCCGTCCGCCATCCGCCGATTTTCCTATCTGTCCCCTAGGTTTGTCCGTGCGCTAGTTGCGTCCGTCTGCCGATTTCGTCCCTCTGTCCGCAAGACAGTTTGACGGTCCGTCTGCCTGATCGCCAATAAATTTGTTGTCCGCCCGACCGACTGCCAAAAAATTACCGTTTGCGACAGTAAGACCTTCTGTCCGCCTTTTATCTCAACGCATAGTGCCTCCACTTCGTTCGGACGTGCGGATTCTGGGCACGATTTTGTCCAGGAAGTTCGATTTTGACAACCTATGACTGGGCGCATGCTTCCAATTTGAGGCACATGAGGTTTTTTCTCAGAGAACCTTGGAAGCTTGGCGAGGCATATTTATGGATTTTTCATTGTGAACGTAAGTCATCACTCAAAGATAATAAGGAGTCAGGAGATGATGACTACGCAAGAGTAGCCCAAGTGCCTAACGGTTGCAGAAGTCGATGATGGGCATTTACGACTGGAACGCAATTCTTCTCTTACCACTTGGTGTATATTTTCAGGAGGGGTGGCGAAATACTTTAAAGCTACCATAAGGTAGTATGTGGATTAAAGGTGTTTTGATGTTTCAGTCAGGCACAACTTTGACACAGAAGCATGATTCAAGATACAAGACGAAAGTGCAGTACAAGCCATTGGAGATGTTGCAATTGTGCTAGTACATCCGATCGGGAGCAGAGCATCGCAAAATGTTTGTGTAGGTCTGAAGGAGCTTCCAACGCTTTTTATGGACTCATAGACCAGGATAAAGCACCATGTATTGCAAATAAGTGTGAGAGGTCTCCTATAGAGCTGCAACGGCTAGTGCAAATGTATTTGCCAAAAAGATGGACTTTAATGGCATATGGCATCACTATAGAGGTGCTACAAATATTGCAGGGTGGTATCATGCCTAGCCACATCATTGTTTTTGATAGTTGGGGCACCCGCACTACATTTGTAAGGAATGCATTAGTTGAGAGGTTTGGAGCTGAGGTGTTGTATCGTTAGGTTGATGGCCCTACTGAACCTTGGGTTGATGCAGGGTCTTCTACTGTCAAGACTGGACATATGATTGCTGGATTGATAGGTGGTATGGATGGAAGAGCACATGAGCATGATGAAGCAGAGTCGTCTCTTATATCCCGTAGTGGAGAGAGTCTACAACACGTGGGGCTCATGGATACTCCAGAGAGAGAGAGAGGACTGACGAAGATACAGCTCTTGACGAGGTATTGCAACTTGGCAGTCTTGTAGAGATTGCCACTGAAGTATTGCGAACATGTAGTCTTGTAGAGATTGCATCCGAGGTATTGCGACCATCTAGTCCTACAGGGCTCGCATCCGAGGTATTGCCTACACTTGAAGTGACTTGCATTTGTTTACTATGTGCCTTTATCACTATTATATATAAACATTTGTATGTTTGATCACTATCATATTTGTACATGTGGAATTATTATGACAATATATTGATTTTGATTAAAAATTATATGTATTGAAAATCTCAACAAATTGAGGAAAAGTGAGTGATGCTTTGCTCTATTTCAAAGAGTTATTCTTAAATTCGCTTACTTATTTTATATTAACTTATTTACAAAATAAAAATTGAAACTCTAAATTTCAATGGTTATTGGTTACAGAGAATCCCTTTATTTATATATGGGTAAACCTTGCACGATACCCAGTTGAGACTAGGGCCTCTTCTGGTTATAGGCCATGTGTATGAGGCTAATTTTTTGTTATTGCAAAGAAAAAATCATGGAGAAATTAGCACCTACTAAGAGGTCTATAGCAAAAAAGCTAAAATTTGCTTAAAAAATAATCATTGACTGGTTATTATTCATTGCTCTATTACTTTCTTGAAAGTTAAAAAAACTTGTGCTTTTTTCCGAAAAATTTTATTTTTGATATTTTGCACCCAGATAGGTCATGCGATGACCACACTTGGCTAAGTGCATAAATACCGAATTACGTGTTACTTTCATTCCAGTGCATGGTGTAATGATAGAAAAGAGGACTAGCATCTCTGCGCATGCAAAACTTCACATACTCCAGTACATTACAATGCAATTAGAACAAATGGACAATGAACGTCTGCAAAACGATATACTTGAATGCTTACTAGTGTCGAGGAGGCACTCTAGGGTAGAAAATCTAGCGTAAAGGGTTTTATGTTGTAAGCTGTTCAGTATTTTGTTCCATATTATATATATATTTTTATTAAATGGTCATGTTTGAAATGTTCACAGAAGGGTAACTTCAGACATATGGCCGTGCGTTCCCAAATATTGAGCATGTAAATGTATGATTAGTAAAAAGCAGAGAATAAAAGTATTTGGGAGATGGAGTGGTCATATATTGTTCATTTGGAAAAAAATCCAAGGAAATGTGTGGTTGTTGACGAAAAGAATGGAATGTGATTAAATTAGAGTTTGTAAAAAATTTAGGCGAAAAATTTGAAACTATCACAGAATGTGGACCACATGTTTCTATTGGCACAACCGTTAGAAATATAATTTTACCAACATTTTTTTCCCAAAAACCTCAAAACTTGCATATGTCACACGGACGAAGACCAAATACATGATTATAATGCCAAGTACACAAATTCCGAATTCGGTGTTTTAAGAGTTAATTTGAAGAGGTGCCCACATAGTGTGAGTTAAGAAAATTAGGTGAGGTTGAGGAATAATATTTTGGGGGTATTATCTTGTTGGCAAGTAATTTAATAACCCATTCCATTAGGTAATTTTCAATTTTTTTGTATTTTGAAGTACCTTTCAATTACTCACAAAGAATAAGTTCGAGTAATTTATACAATTGTCTCTTTATTGTTATAATTATTTTGGGTCAATATTGCAAGGATCCAATTGATGCAAACTAAATTGTATTGTTTTGTACAATTCCTATAAACAGTCACAACACACTAATGAATTAGTATAAGAAAGTGGCTTAGAATTGTAGGGTGTATTCATTAACTCACATGGAAAATTATACTAGTATTGTACAACAGCTTGAACCAATTATAAACCCCTCCACATCAATGTACTACCCTAGTCAAAAGCATAGTCAACAATTGTACAATCAAGCATAGCTCTAAAAAATACATTAAATTTGCATTAAATTAATTACAAGGTTAGAATAAATAATGCTACATCAAAACTTTATTACAACCATGTCTACAACAAAATGAAGTTCAAAGGGATATTGCTTGTCTTTATAAACACATATAAATTATATAATACGAAAGCAAAACAATTTGTGTTTACAAACACATCCCCTAGGAAAAACGAGGAATTGTGAAACATGACCACTTTAACATCTCACGAGTTGCTTGCTAACTGATTAACCTAAAACTTCATCTGTTCACATGCATGCCACAACTCTGCATGGTCCACGCAAACTCCCTCTAGACTCAACCCACCATGTATCATTACGTACAGGCCACCTATGTATGAGATGACCGCTAGCTAACTAAGAATTCATGATGACATTGTGCGTTCCTTCTAACAGCCGTTAGAAAAATGTAGAATTCCCCCGCTTTGCCTTTTGTCCTACGGAATGAACATCATTCTTCAGATGAATTGTAGAAAGTAGAGGGAGTATAAAATAAAGAATTCCTTCAAATTATTTTCTATAAGACTATTTTAGATGTAAAAAAACCTAATTGCGAGCAATTTGTACCACCCTAAATTATTTTCAATGAAATATCTCATATTTTATTAGGGATATTTTAGTATGAAGTAATTTCAAATTTTTTGAGATTTGCAATAAAGAATACAACACCGAATTAGGTAAAATTGCACTTGGGCATGTAATTGTGCACTTACGGCCGTTGTAGAAAAAAAACCTTCTTACTTCAAAATTTGGAGGGGTAAAATTTTGGCTCTAAAATTTATTTGGACGGCGCTTTGACAATGAGTTATGTAGAGAATTAATGGGGGGTAACTTGTCTCCAATGACGCAAATTTCATCAGTCCAACATAAAATGCCGTCATAGTTGTAGTAAAAATACTAAACAACATTGTATTGCATTGCAATAATTACAAATTCATACAAATCTATTTGCACTCACTATAGAAACATGTATACAATATGGCATTTGCTCCTACGTACTGCAACTTTCTAATATTGTCACGTATATGTACTATACATTAGTAATAAATACAATCTAATTACCTAGAAAACATCAAGGTCGTTCTGCAGACATGCGTTGTCTAATTCCTCAATTGTATTTAATATACTCTACCATATGTTGCTTTGTTTTTGCAGGAATTTTGATCCTAGCCTCCACCACTACGTCATCCACTCGAAGGTTGTTCCACCTTGTTTAGAGCTTATGAAGACTACGAAAGACATGCCTGCAATATACACAATCCAACATCTATTTAAACCTGGCAATACATGATTTAAAAATAGGCATTCCATTGTTCAAAAACCAAAACAATTAATATTAAAATACTTGTATTAATAGTAATAATAATAATATTATGATTATTGTATAGTATAATTATAATTTTCGAAAAGCTTGCTATTCTAAGCACAAATTTAGAGAAACATGCTATTACTCGATACACTGAGGTAACAATTCTCATTGCCAAACTTCAATTTTCTTGTTTTCTAAGCCCTCCATACTTAATTTTATGATTCGTTGAAAACTGGACTAAATTTAGACAATTTTCAAAAAATGGCTATTTTTGGCATACTAGGTTTCAATTCATGTTACTCAACTTTAATTCTCTTGTTTTCTAAGCCCCCAACGTTTAATTTGATGATTCATTGAAAATTAGACTGAATTTGAACAACTTTTGAAAAAATTACTATTTTTGGCACACGAGGGTTTCAATTCCTACTACCGAACTTTGACATTTTTGTTTCCAAAATTCCCCCATCCTGAATTGTATAATTTGTTGAAATCTAGACTCAATTTGGACATTTTTTGAGAAACTTACTAATTTTAGTACTTTAGTGTTTAAATTCTTAAACTCTGGTTTTCTTCTTTTCTAAGCCCTCCAATGTTGAATTTGATGATTCATTGAAAAATAGAGTGAATTTAGACAATTTTACATAAAATGTCTATTTTTGGCATACTAGGGTTTTAATTCATACTCTTCATATTCAATTTTTCTTGTTCTGTAGACCCCCATGTTTAATTTTATGATTCATTGAAAACTAGAGTCAATTTGGACAACTTTTGGAAAACTTACTAATTCTAGCACTCTAGGGTTTCATTTTTCACTACATAACTTCGGTATTCTTGTTTTCTAAGACCTCCATGTCGAATTCTGTGATTAGTTGAAATCTAAACTCAATTTGAACAATTTTTGAGAAACTTACTAATTTTATTAATTTGGTGTTTAAATTTGCGATTTCAAACTCTGATTTTTTAGTACTCTATACTCCCCATGACTAATTTCATGTTTGTGATTCATATTGTTGAAAACTAAACTTAAATTTGATTATTTTTTTTACATTACTAATTTTAGTACTACAGTATTCAAGAAATGAAAGAGTTTGATTTGATTTAGCGTACCTGAAGGTATGTAGCAAAACTCTTGTCCGCACTAAGAATTATCCTCCAGATTCAAACACCTACACAAAATAGATTGTTAAGGAAAAAAAAGCAATACTTCAATTACTTGAAATGTGCCTAGAAGTTCCCTATGTAAGGAGGTAAAAACCTTAGTAGAACCTCATTTGCTAAATAAATTCGTGAAATAGTAAGTACCTTCATAGGGAAAAATATGAAAGTGAGGGGTTGAAAGAGGGGGAAGGGATTATATAGTATTATGTAGGGATCAAGGGTAGTTGTAGATGGGGACTACTTGTTCATTACTCCAACCCCACGGAGCTCCGTGGGGCTCGAGGAGGGACCAAGATATACCCTCCCCCCTGCCCCCTCCCCAAAAGGAAAAAAATAAAAATAAAAAATTTCTTTTGTTTTCCTCTTTCCTCCAACCCCACAGAGCTCCGTGGGGCTGGAGGAGCTACCAATATGTATATATATACCCATCACCCCTCCAAAAAAAAAAAAAAACTTTTGTTTTTTTTTTTTCCTCTTTCCTCCAGCCCCACGGAGCTCCACAGGGCAAGAGGAGCAACTAATATATATATATATATATACCCATCACCCCTCCACTCCAAAAAAAAATTTTTTTTTTTTTTTTTTTTTTTCCTTCCTCTATCCTCCAGCCCCACGGAGCTCCGTGGGGTTGGAGTAATGAACAAGTAGTCCCCATCTACAACTACCCTTGATCCCTACATAATACTATACAATCCCTTCCCCCTCTTTCAACCCCTCACTTTCATATTTTTCCCTATGAAGGTATTTACTATTTCATGAATTTCTTTAGCAAATGAGGTTCTACTAAGGTTTTTACCTCCTTACAGAGGGAACTTCTAGGCACATTTCAAGTAATTGAAGTATTGCTTTTTTTTCCTTAACAATCTATTTTGTGTAGGTGTTTGAATCTGGAGGATAATTCTTAGTGCGGACAAGAGTTTTGCTACATACCTTCAGGTACGCTAAATCAAATCAAACTCTTTCATTTCTTGAATACTGTAGTACTAAAATTAGTAATGTAAAAAAAATAATCAAATTTAAGTTTAGTTTTCAACAATATGAATCACAAACATGAAATTAGTCATGGGGAGTATAGAGTACTAAAAAATCAGAGTTTGAAATCGCAAATTTAAACACCAAATTAATAAAATTAGTAAGTTTCTCAAAAATTGTTCAAATTGAGTTTAGATTTCAACTAATCACAGAATTCGACATGGAGGTCTTAGAAAACAAGAATACCGAAGTTATGTAGTGAAAAATGAAACCCTAGAGTGCTAAAATTAGTAAGTTTTTCAAAACTTATTTTAATTGAGTTTAGTTTTCAACGAATTATTAAATTAAACATAGAGGACTTCAAAATCAAGAATATCGAAGTTGAGCAAGAAGAATTGAAATCCTAATGTGCCAAAAATGGCCATTTTCTATAAAATTGTTTAAATTGACTCTAGTTTTTAACGAATCATAAAATTAGACATCGGGGGCTTAGAAAAGAAGAAAAACAAAGTTGGGCAACAAGAATTGAAAACCTAATGTTACAGAAATTACCCCAAATTTTTTGAGATACTCCAGTTAAATATTAGCTTAATTGAAAAATAAAAGTGAGAGTAGATTTTTCAAACATGAGTTAATATTAGAGCATATATATAGTCAAGTCATTTGCCTAATTCAAAACTTATTAAAGCTTTCATTTGAAATTGTCTATTTATTAGGATTTAGCATATGATATCATATTAACTATGTTGTTGGTCCAAAGTGCTTATTGTGGATAGATTCGTAGTAGTAATAGTTTAGTAGAAGCAGTAGTAATAGAAGCAATTATTTGTAATTCTCATTTACTTTTTATTTTTCTAATTATCATAACTTTTTGTAACATTCTATGCTTTGAAATTCCATATCTTTTGTAGTATAGGTCAAAATGCCACAAAACAAAGTCCATGCACCCCTATCTATTGAGCACTTTTCAACCCTACCAGTCATGCCCCTAGTAGACACTCAGTTCATGAGATCTTAATATATCAAATAAACAAAGCAAACAACCTAATTTTATGTATAAGGTAGCAACACCCATAAGTGTCAGTGTACCTATAACGATCACCTCTAAAATCTTGAAAAATCTTTGGAAGTAAATAGTTGTGATAACAAAAGATGTACTACATTTGAATATCAAATCTTAGTATTGGTATAAGGTGCATCTGTCGTGGGCTCTTTAAAAATTCATGACTTATTCTCACACTGTCCAAAAAATAAATTTGAAACTGCATTGGAATTCTTTTTCTCTTGCTAATAGGGTCCAATAACTTTGTGGACGTCTATTGATAGAAATCATGTCCAAAACCCTTAAATTGGCGGTTATGGGTGCTGCTACCTTAGACTAGTTAACTTGTGC
>CAXARX010000417.1:0-18136 GCA_963971425.1 Bryoerythrophyllum caledonicum | reverse complement strand
CACCTTCGAGAGGCAAATAAAACGGGTAAGGCAATATTGGACTCGCCACACAGATTTGTACACAGACGTAATTCCTTCGGACAGTTTGGTGCAAGTGAGCACACAATGTAGCCGTACGGTTTGCTCATGACGTCCGTATAATGTTCCATAAATACTTTGTAATGTTGCGGGAATAGTTGTTGTGCAAACCGCATAACTTGGTACGCATCACACGGATTATTAAGTAGAATACGATGAGTGGCATTGGTTGCCAATGCCTTGGCATGTGGTTCTTTCGGAAAAATAGATTGTAGCAAAAACACACACGTGCAATTTCGGTGATGGCTAAGTTCGGTAAATAAGCGTAACATTTCCAAATTCAAACTACCAAGCACGTCATCCATTATTAAGAAATTGGTTTTGGCTGCATCAAAATAATCCGGTTTTATCAAATCACTGGAAAAGCCACGTATAAATTCTATTCGATCACCAAACTTACTAGTCAATTGATTATACACAGCCTGAGGCCATTGGTAACAAATCACAATACGATCGGGAATGGGCCGAAAAATATCGTTCAGCAAAAACCGTACAATCAGCGACGTTTTGCCGGCGCAACTCGGTGCATTTACAATTACACGTGCCGGATGTTGAATGCACGCACAAAACGGCGGCTGGGTGGCCAATCCGGATTCGTCTTCGTTTCGTGCTCGGTCAGCAACACTTCCAGCGCATACATGATCGGCTGCAGTTTCGAGCCCCATGGCAGTGACAAATAACGGTTTTCTTTAACGAAATAAAAACGTTTGTCCAGCATGTTACGCAAATTTTTGGATTGCGGCTTGGTGGTGATTTGCAGTGTTCTGAGTGAGCGCTTGAAATTGATGGGGTAGTTGATTTGGAGATAATCCGTAACTCGTGTCACCAGCGTATGAAATTTGTCAAATGTTAGCTCTTGCTTTGCCAGCGGCGTCAGCCGAAACCCTTTTGCCTTTATATGTTCCTTTACGGCGTTGTTGCTAGTGTCACGGATAACAGCCGCGTACGTTTTCGAACCGCAACTGACAAACTTTTGAATGGTTTTGTTGCCCTTAAATACCGGGTCCAAATCTCCCAGTGCCTCACCATGTTTATACGGCGATGGTCTGTCTTTTGGCCACGTGAAGCATACCGAGTCCGTGTCGCCTGTAAGCATGTGCAAGTGTGGCATTAAGCACTTTGCAAAATGACAATGACAGGGTGACATCACCATTTAACTTACAGTACACAATGTTATGGTGCCCAAGCGTATCGAACAATTCGTACAGCATTTTGCGTCCATACGCCGTAACATGCATGCCAACAATTGGATTTGAGTGCAGCGGCGCTTCCACATTGTGCTCGGCCGTTTTGTGTTGAATAATGCAATAGTCGTTTAGCTGGTTATTGACAAAGCGTACGTCGGCATTGGGATCTGCAAAGAACTGATCGAAGTCGTGCTGGCTGTAAACCACTTTCGTCTGCAACATATTTGGTCGTTGTGCCAACTTGCCCCAAAGCGAGTTGAGTAGAAACTTTGCCACTGTTCGTAAGCCTGGATTGTCCTGCACGGCTATTTCGTCAATTTGAATGCCCATGCGCTGCATTTGCTCGGTTATATACTGCTGTTTGGTTGGCTCGTCCACACAGCGTGCCGGCCAGCCACTGCTTTCCATCTTGATTTTAAACATCATATTAATATAAGGACGAAACAAGTCGTACGTAACTTCCTGATATTCGTACAACTCGTAAATTTCCACCACCTTATAACCATGCGCGATGGCATCCTGCACTTCGACAACCGTCCATACGTCTTCAAACGCACGCTCATCGTCAGTGTGCGGGCATGGTGGCGTAATTTCTTCTTTTGCACAAATTTGGCAGATTGCAAACATGAGCTTTTCAGCATTGCCTTTGCCAATATGCGTCGGTACAAGCGGAATTAGCAAGTCGCCTGGTGCCAAAACTTTGCACTACACAACACCAAACGGAATTGTGGCCAAGTCAGGAAACGGGCCAGGCGCTACATGTATACGTGCAGGCGGGCCTTTTGGAAATGGATATTTGACTAACAGCGTTGGATACAAGCTGACGAAATCGTCAAAGCCTAACATCATCGTGTCGTTTGCTTCAATGTACGGGCGCAGGCATTCAACACGCCCGCCACTGACGCGTGGTGTTAACGGTGGCCGGAGTTTCTCATGCGCGCCCAGCAAGAAGCGTTCAATTTCTTCGTTGCCAGCTTTTTTGTTCTTTCCAGTCACATTCCCAAATGCTACATATGCTGACGTTAGCATGATGTTTTTGAATTTCACGCTCCCGTTCCATGGTGCGTTTATGTAACCGGCCATATGTGACGCCAAACTTTGCATTGTAGAGATGTTGTGCAAAGTGCTTCGGGCAGCCGTGAAAGTAGTCACCTGAGAATACGTGAAATATAATTTGTCACCATGAACAACAACCATTTTGATTGTTAAAACATATTACATGACCACTATGCCTGTTTCACTGTGGCTGTGCCATGGCCATTCCCAACAACACTGAAACGATCAACAAAAACTATTAGAGTTCAGCCACCGTGATTTTACTACCATGATTTTGTCTGTGACTATTGTCAGCGACACTTGGCAGCGACAGTCGTCCGTGTCAATCGTCCACGCCACTCGTCCGTGACAATTGTCAGTGACATTTGTCAGTGACAGTTACAGTAGTTTCGTCTCGAGAAAAAGCCAGTTACGGAAAAACTATTTTGCTTCACTCACAATGGTTTTGGCATGGTGATTGGGGCAAATGCCGAAAAAAACCATTTGGATCAGCCATTGTGTCTCAGCCACCGTGGCAGGACCAAATGACTGAAAAAAAAAATTTTGGTCCAGCCATTGTGTCTCAGCCATCGTGGCAGAACCAAATGACTGAAAAAAATATTTTGGTCCAGCCATTGTGTCTCAGCCACCGTGGCAGAACCAAATGACTGAAATAAGTATTTTGGTCCAGCCATTGTGTCTCAGCCACCGTGGCAGAACCAAATGACTGAAATAAGTATTTTGGTCCAGCCATTGTGTCTCAGCCACCGTGGCAGGACCAAATGACTGAAACAAATATTTGTGTCCAGCCATTGTGTCTCAGTCACCGTGGCAGGACCAAATGACTGAAAAAAAATATTTTGGTCCAGCCATTGTGTCTCAGCCACCGTGGCAAGACCAAATGACTACAATAAATATTTTGGTCCAGCCATTGTGTCTCAGTCACCGTGGCAAGACCAAATGACTGAAAAAAATATTTTGGTCCAGCCATTGTGTCTCTGCCACCGTGGCAAGACCAAATAACTGCAATAAATATTTTGGTCCAGCCATTGTGTTTCAGCCACCGTGGCAGGACCAAATGACTGAAAAACCATTTTTGGTTCAGTCACAGTGGTTTAGCCACGGTGGTTGACCCAAAATACGAAAAAAACATTTTTGGTTCAGTTACAGTGGTTTTGCCACAACTGTTGAGCCAAAAGGCCAATATGACTTCGACATGTTTTGTTAGGCATCACTTACCATAAAATTCATAGACAACTTTGTCTGCATTGTTATAGCCATCCACCTTGTAGCGCCCAAGTTGCACTTCGCCAGTGTTTCAGCACCGATTGAATATAGCCACCATCCAACTTGGCACGCCATAGCAGCCATTCTTTTGCCGGCAATGATTGCTTTGCCAATGTACGGTAACCACCGTACGGCACAATCGCTAACGTATCAGCACGCATACAACGACTGCGAAACACCGCGTGCGCGGCGGACGCCAGCGTCAGCGTTTCAAAACAATCCAAGCCGGTGGTTATTTCGAAAAATAGCTTGCGAAACGCCAGCGTAGCTCTACGTAATATGATTACGTCCTGCTGACAATACGTAACTAGTTGTTTTCGAAAATCCCACTGGTAGTTAAGTTTTGCCGTCAGTTCAGCATGTTCGGCTTCAAAGTTGCGGCGGTCAGTGTCGCTCAGCTTATCCAAATCGAACATGTTCAATGGCGGTATTGGACCCCTGTACGTCAAGTTTTCTTCCTTAATCATACGATACGGAAATACACCCTTTTTGAACTGCTGTTCGTTCAGACCGAGTGCTTTGGCAACGCGTCCAGCCGCATTGGTAAAAATGCCATCAAGTCCATGTATTTCAATTTGTGATGTTTAACCGACATTGTCAGCATCTTCAGCCCACGAAACAACGGATCGATGTCATGTTGACGGCGTATGTGCTCGGCCATCATGAACCAGCCATCGTACGGCAAGTTGAATGCAAAGATGGTAAAGCCACGATGTTCTGGCTGGCAGAAGAAATCAACCAAATTCTTGATGCAGTCGACGCCGTAAAATGTGCGCTTTGAACCGTCCACATATTGTGCGCATGCCAACACCGGCACATGCACGGTTGCAGAATCTGTCTCGATATCAAAAAACAAATAGTTTGGCTGCGTGTCAATACGCCAACGGTCCGGCGCTTCCAGTTCGTCAATAACCTTCAAGTAGCACACGTGCCCTGGTGGCGCGATGGCTTTGCAATTTTTGCAGTACGTCTCGCCACATGTATGTTCCGGCTCAATACGTTTTGCATTTTTGCGTCGAAATCGTCGGCATACATTGCAGTAGATGGTTTTACATTGCTGCTTGTGTAGTTTGGCATTACAGCGACGAACAATTTGCCAGCAGCTAAGACACTTTATTGGTCGGTTGTCTGTGGAGCGGTTATTGTTACTCGTAGTGGCGTGTTGGCGATGACTGATGGCGCGCATCGATGCCGTCTTTCTCGTTCTTGGATATTTGTTCCACATCGGCCACACACGACAGGCTTGCATATTAATGCACCAAGATTTTTTCAGCACGTATACGTTGCATCGCGCTGATTGATTGCTTAGATAAACGTTAAGTGTTTTGCCGGTGCTGTCTGCGCCAAATGTGCAAAACGGCTCCAAACCAATTGTGTCAAACAAACGTAGATTGGCACCAGCCAATGCACCTGAAGCATGCAACCGCGTAAACACTTGCAACGATGTTGGATTGTCAGACACATCCACTGTTCGCATCATGTCCTGAGCATCTCGAAGTTGGCGTCCATATGGACTCCGCAAACGTTTATAATCTTCTTGTGGCATGTTGTCGGCAAAAGCACGCGCCAATACCAACGCTCGTGCTTCTCGCAAATCATCGCTTTTAATGCAATTGACGCATGTTTTTTTCTTCAGGAACTCTTCCGTATTGGCATACTGCGCAACTTTCCGGCTACCACCCATTGTGACTATTGATGTTGTTGACGCTGCTGACGTTCGGTGGCTGACAAATCACGGCAGATTATTTGTAGTTCTAGCGGATCCTCGTCACAAATATCTTCTTTCGATTGTAGTACGCGCTCGACGTGGTCAAGAAATGTTGCTGCCGTATAGTGAAAACCAGGCAGCACCAGCGTGGAAATTGGATCGTCCAGCACTGGTGTATCTAAAAGAATGCGATAAATTTTGTCTTTACGCTCTACGCCAAGTACACGATTGAAAATTTCGTCAAACGCGTCTTCTAATGCAGCAAGTATGTCGTTGGCGGCATCAATTTCACGACGGTTTAGTTCAAGTTTGAACGTTGTAACATTAACATTAAATTTTTGCGAATGTCCACTAGATTCTGAAAGCACCTTAAAATATTTAAATGTTGTTGATGCTTGAGCCATCTAACAAATGTAAAGTAAACTGATTTCTTTTAAACACGCTTATATACTACTTTCTGCCGGTACATCACTTTTATTGTTCGACATGTGCGCCCGTATATGTACGTGCTGTTGTGTGTATACTAGTTAAACAATAAACGTTATGATTCATTGCGACGCACAGATTCTACAATTTAGATTAGCGTACAGGAAAAAACTCGCAAACTCTCACTAACAAAGTATTTTATATGGCTCTGTCACTGTGACGATGTCTTAGCCAAATGGTCGTCATCGTCATCGTCAAAACCTTTAAACGAATCTTCGCTTGCCACTTGTTCTTCTGCGCTGACTGAGCCATTGACAACACGTTTAATGCCACCACCACGCGTACGTTTTGCACCGCCAATGGTAGTGCTACTACGTGGTTTACGTGGTTTTGCCGCCGGTTTTGTGACTGGTTTTTTGGCGGTGCCGGGTGCACTGCCAACGGTTTTCAGCACTTGTATCTCGTCTTCAGGCTTTTGCAATGTGGCTGAATCAAATACCGATGCTGGCATGGCTGCCGTTGCCTGCAACTCGCCAATATCGTATCGCAGACGCTTTTTGATGTTTTCCACTGCTGCCGTATCCACATCTGTGTATTTATCATGCGTGAAAAATACTGAACAACCCGCCATGTCACAACAAATCCATAAAACCACGCTGTCGTATACGCACCGCCACCCGCGTTCACCGTGCCAGAGCGCAATGTCAGTTCGTAGCGATCCATCATCATGCGAAAGACCTCCACAATTACTTTGCTGAATGCCATCATGCCTTTGACGGTGTCGATCTGGATTTGGAATGTACGCGTCTGAAACGTACTGACCGCATATTGCCGCGTACCTTTGAGAAATGGCACTTCGTCGGCTCCTTTCCAAAACAACGCCAATCTGTACGCGTGTCAAACACAAAATACAATTGGTGCCACAGGCATTCAGCCATCGCACGTTACAACCACTTTGTCTGGCCTTTATCACTTACGTATCGTTAATGGCTTGATTGGTGTCTTTTTTGCGTTCAAGCATGCGACCGATAATATCGAAAAAACTTTGGCGCTTCGTCCAGACGAATCATGACACCATCCAGCCGGCGGCGCGTGTCGGTGCCATCCAGTTTCCAGCGGCGAATTTCCAATTTTGGATAGCTATCCTGATAGACCAAATCCATTTTAATCACACGTTTTGGCTCACTGCATGGCAGTGCAAACGATATTTCGGGCTGCGAAATGTTCAAGTCTTTTGCCACTTTGGCAGGATCGTTTTGTTGCATGCCAGAGTCACCACTTGCCGAAACAACCAAACCAGATGCATCAGCCATCATCATGCAAATTTGTACTTTTAGTAACAACGACGGGGCAGACGAATAAAAAAAACAAACCGCTTTGAACAATAATAATATGCAAATACACAATACAATATGCTTTTATACATTTGGTGCGCACCACTCGACAGCTTACGTGATCAACAATGCTAAAGCACGTACGCACACGTGCTTTTCCAACAGACATGTTTTTCTTTGTCTGCACGATGATTCATCACCGATAACACGCGGCGCCCGCGTGATTTGCGTGAAGTTTGCCCATGTTGCGCTTATCATAACACTGATCTCCGCATGCATGTACCACCGACAGGTTATTTTGCTTCCCTCTTTCGCCATGATGTATACTAGCGACACGCTTTGTGTACCGGTTTCAACACAAAGTATAAAAGCGTGCATGCACCAATCACTTGATTTTAGTTTTGCGTTTCATGGATAAATTAATTGCTAAACTTGACACAGTTCTCTGCCGCCTCGATAAAATTGCCGCGCGACATCAGCTTCTAGTTGACTGCATGACCGAGTCTTTCTGGTCAAACAACCACACTGGTTCTCCGTCCGCGTCACCGCCACCACTTATTCATCTCGATTCTCCACTACCACGACCCGCAGCTATGGAGTATCATGGTGTGGCTCCGTCAATATTTGGTTTTAGCAGCACCGATGCTGACAACAACAACAACATGACCGTCTCCGTCGAAGACTCTGCCGGCACCGAAAAGCATGCATTAAGCGCGACTTCCAGCCACAACGACGACAACGTGGCAGTCACCGACAGCCATGGCTATGTTGAGCAAGCCACCACCAGCAAAAAACAACGCTTGGCTACTCCCAAACAGCTGTCTGAAAACGAACCGAAATCGACGTACTATGCAGATGGCCCTGTTTATTGCAGCGATCATCGTGATTCGCCACCGCGTGGCAAGTCCATTGCCGCATGGGACGAGACGCATGACAATGCATCACTTGGCACTCACTATTACGGCGCACTTCATGTTACTTGTAAGTATGGTCAGACAATGACGCTTAATCCTAACTTCAAGGCGGCAATTACAAACCATCTCACCAACACGCATCTATACGAAGAAGTTTTTTAAGTATGGCACGCGCTCGTCATCACTAGTCGATTCGTACAATCTATCACCGTATAGCAACATAGATCCGTGCTCCGTGCATGCGGGCGGTGTCATTGCGTTTTATCGCATGCTCATGTTGCCAACACAAGATCTGCATCGTACGCAACAATTAGTTTCGAGCAGCCTTTGTACCACGACATCCGTCACGTCGACTTAAATACTTGCATGACGTTACCGAAAAATGTCCCAACCATTACAAGTGCTGCTGTGACGAATTCCCTGAACATTCGTCTAACTTTGCGGTACGTTGCTGTGTTTTTACCTGTTCTGACATATTTATTGTCAATACCTTTTTTTCCTAACCACACTCAGGTCAGTAAATTCTCCGTCCATTTTGCCTGCACACACGAAGAGTTGTCACGTCTTCCAAATCGGCTGTCGGCTCTGTTTGCCGATTTTCACGCTGTTGGGCATGTGCAGCCACAAGTCGATATTTTTACCAGCGCACCACGCAAAACGCGTCAGCCTGGTATAGTGCGCAGCAACGAAGAATATTTTCGTGATTTGCCAAACTATGTGGCGCCATCACTCTACCGTATTCGTACAACCCTGGCCCTATTCTGTACAGCGACATAATGCATAACTTCTCCACCGTTACCAATCCAATGCATTACGGCAGTTTCGTCGGTTTTAAACCACTGCTGCAGTTTCCTGACGCCTATAAGACAACGTCCGAAAAGTACGGCTTAGTACATTCCATTGGGCCATTTGTGTTTTCCGGCAACATTCACCAACCATCACCACTTCTTGACTACAACGACTTGCGTATTCCGTACAACACCTACCTACACTACCGAAGTGGCAATGTGCCATATTCGCAAGCTGACAATGGCATTTGGCCGTTTTACATTACGGCCATTGACCGTGTCATGAATTTGGACTATCACAAAGATGCCTTTTTCGAGCTGCCGTTTCAAGTGTACGCAAGTGTTTTCGACCGCTGTGCACAACGACGCATCACCGACATTGAGTTTTCGCCGCGTAATCCTCTACCTGCTCTGCCTTTTGTCGGGTGCAACTTCCAGCTCATTGCCATGGACGCATGTAAATGGTTACACAAGTCACCACTCGTCGCTGACGATTACCAGGGAATCATGCATGGACTGTACGATTTGCTGCGTGCCAGCTTTGGTCGCTTCACTACCGTCGCGCGCGAAGACATTCACATACATCGCATGATTTGGCCCGTTTCCATTATGCTGCGAAACACAACCACGCGCTACCGTTCGTCATGGCAAGTCAGTGAAGACAGGCACGGTCAGCTGAAAATTCACAACGTACATATGCTGTTGTCATCAACAAAAACGTGTGAGCAATACCTGAAGGAGTTTGCTGAGACAGACGCTGCTGACGATTAAGAACCGGTAAGGGGACAAAGTCAAAATTGTTATTCGTACTTTAGACCACATGGTTTTGTCAGTCACACCATTTTGATTTGCTCCATCTTACAACAGCTCCGTGGACTTGCCGCAATTGGCTCTGTGTCGTAGGTAATAATTTACACACAATATAACAGGAAGGATGAATCTCGTATGCGGTGACGCTTGCCATTCACACGTTCAATTTGGCTGTGAGCTCGAACGCACCCCCGCATATGAGATTCGTTCTCCTGTCATATTGCCTGTGAACTGTTACAGATTTTTCCTCTCCCTACTGGTGCTACATTATGGTTTCATCACCATGGTTGAGCCAGACTACGAAAAAAAACATTTTTTGGTACTGTCACAGTGGTTTTGCCGCGGTGGTTGAGCCAAATGGGTTTTTGTCATTTTGGCTCAGCCACGGTGGTTTTGCCGCGGTGGTTTAGCCAAATGGCAAAAACCATTTTGGTCCAGTCACAGTTGTTTTGTCTCGGTGGCTGAGCCAAATAACAAACAACTGGTTTTGGTCCAGCCGCCGTGGTTGAGCCACGTTGGTCCAGCCACAGTTGCTTTGCACCAGTGTCTGAGTCAACTTAAGACATAACCATTTTTTATTTCAGCCTCGTGATAAATTGCCTCGCATGCGTTTTCTCCCGACTGCGATTATACGTAATATGCATCCTGCCGGTGCACCTGGATCACATTGGCTTGGCATCATTGTTAAACGCTTACCTTCAATCGACATGTGGCGCCTTTGCATTGTATTGCTTATATTACTTGCTGTACCGTAATTTAAATACGTTAGAAGATATTTCCATTCACTTAACCACAAACGATTTGTTACTTAACGATACACTGGTTTATAATTTTATACGTAGTCGCTTTCCATACTTCCGTTTTCCATTTCATGCTTAACACAAACGTGATAAATTACATGTGCTGATCCGTAGTATATAATATATTGTCTGGATGCTCGTTACCAAGCACAAACATTTTCCGTGTATGCTTTTTGAAATAGGCAATATAGTCATTGCGGATGATAGCTCCACCTGGAACTAAAGTTACAATGACTATATTGCCTGTTTCATTTTTTACACCGGATCGACTCCCGCGCACCTACAATTTTTTTTTGCACCGCCGCCGTGACAACATTTCATAGTTTGTCCTTGCTTCGTGTGTTGTATTACCTGGGGCGCAACACCTACACACAACCGCCGCGCAACTGCTTGTTACAACCCAAGGCACACCGGTTTTGTCCTGGTGGTTTGATCGTAATGGTAGTGTTACATTGTGTGAGCGTTTTTACAATGTGTTTATTCGCTACAACCAAAAAGTTTAACATATTGCGGGGTTTATTACGTTGCTTATGCCGCAACACCTACGCACAACCGCGCAATTGCTTCCTACAACGCCGCTGCGTCTACTTGACGTAACGTTATGGCCCATAAGGTTACTATAGCGATAGTATGCTTACCTAAACGGCTAGCGCGAAGTCCCCCCCCTATTACTACTAACGATAGTTGCTTTTTACGTGAGTTTTTGGTGTCCGTCTGGTCGAAGACGGTTATATTGGCTTGCATTAATGAATCGTGCTGGTTTTGCTTCTCTGGTGTCGGCTACGCCCAAAGCGGCGCATGTCCTGATTGGGTTTCAACGGCTGGTGCCTCGGCGTTGTCGGCTTTGCCGATTTTTTTCAGTGCTTTACAGCACTAATTTACCGTTGGTGCCTGTGTCTCGCGCGTGTGTGGATTTGGGTAGTAGTTTTTCTCCGGGTGGGTGTTGCTGGCGATGTCCGCAGGCAAGATCGCATGCTGTGTCGGTTATGGTTAAGTAATATGATAGTTATGACATAGAAGACATTTCATAAAATTTGATAAATATCCAACACTGATGAACTTGTGATTTTCTCTTTCCGCTACAACAGTATATGAGCGACTGGTCTAGAAAACCACCTTTCGAAATGGGAACATCCATATTCGTACGTATACGTTTTGTATACTACAATTAATTGATAATAAAAATTTGTTGCCATCGAAAGGTGGTTTTCTAGGCCAGCCTCTCATATGATTGTTGTTTTGGCTCAATTGATTTGTCTATCGGTGTTTTAGTGGCAACTCCTATTGGAGCAGATGCTTTTCAAATGAAGTCAATATAATTCGCCGTCACATAGCGCAAGCTGTTTTTGCTAATGCAAGTTCAAAAATCATTGCCAGATTTTGGCTTTACTCAATTTTCAAAAAATACAGCACTTTAATCCCGGCGTCATACGGTGCTCTGTAGAGACCTCGCCCATACGCGTCCATGTCGATGATTCACCCATACACTATAGTACGGGCCAACACCTTTTTCCTTCGTAATTAATTATTGGCGTTGTCTCCGGGTAAGCGCGTGTAATTAACGCGCGTACGACAGCACATGGGTGTGGCATGAAGTTTAGTCAAATATAGGATGGTGCATTTGTATCTAACGCTACCACTCGGGGTTAACAGGGCAACTACACAGTATCGTCAATTGCGCTTTATGATCCCGCTGGGGAACGGTGTATTCGATCACAAATGCTGAATGATTGATGGACTGCATCGAATTTAAAGCAGATTCAGAAGAACAAGAGGCTCTTCAGGGGGTCGTTCTAGAATGTCGGAAATGCAGTGGGGGTAGGGGGGGTGGGGGTTCGGCCGATATGTCACCCGTAAGCTTCTATAGATTTCACTAATAAAAAAATGGGGGGAGGGGGTCCGGCTCCAATAGAACGATGCATTTCCGACATTCTAGAACGACCCCCAAGAGGCTCTTGACAACGACAACAACAATTCGCAGCACATCACAGATAGCGCGATTTTCCAAATCAGCAGCAACAGCATCAAAACGCGCATAGCGCGACGACATCAGCAGCATCAAGAATCACGCTTAATGCATCTACAACAACAACAACAACAGTAAACAATCGCGCATTGCGCCTTTTCAACAGCAACAACAACAACACATACCGCATAGCCCGATTGTACACAACCTTTTTTCAATCACGCATAGCGCGACCACCGCAGCAATATTGTGCAATGCGAATTCGCGCATAACGCGCCGACAGCAACAACAACAGCAAACGCGCTTGACGCGTTTGCAAGAACAGCAGCAACAGTAACAACTAAACCCCAGCGCGTGTTTAGCAACAGCACCAGCAACAATTCCCGCCGATAGTGTTACGGGTACGCTCGTAACCAGTTTGTTTTATACATGTGTAAGCGCGTGCGTACATGCATGCATGTTTCTAGGAATAATTGGAGATAAGGCGCGCGCCCGCGCGTGCGTTGACGTTTCTGCATATGTTTCTTCAAGAGGCGTGCAGAAATCACTTCTGCTTTTGGTTTTCGGTTTTGTTTTTGTTAAAACAATTTTCGTTTGTTTGTTTACAGCACTGCTGAGAAATTTGAACTGTTTTAAATTCAATCGTCTCCGGCAGTCTATATGTTTACAATGCAAACATTACACCAGCAAAAGTCCTCTGCGTGCAGTTAGTTGCATGCTCAGCATCATCATTGACACTATAAAAGTGCCAATTAACTACGTAGTCTACACGGCAGTAAATCCACCGGCAAAGCTCCATCTTTAGTGTTGAAGCAGCGTATATCTCTACACATCACTGGTTTACCGACACCTGCGTTGGTCTCTATATGGTTTAGAATCGACACGTGTCGAGTATTAACATTGGCGACCTTGGCCATCAACCATCGCTTTTAAGGAGGCGGTGAAAAGAATAATTCTTTCCGGCAACGCATTTGGTTCAGCTTCGCCCAGGTGGTGCAGCACATTGACGTGCTGTTTTAAACGGTACTTACGTATCGTTTACTTAATCAACAAATCAACACAATCATGGCGGCACATATGTTTACCGTCAGTGACGTTAATCTCGCAGTGAGTGCTTACCTCAATTATGCCACACAGGTGCATGCACTTATTGGAAACGATAGAATCGCAGCGGATAATTTGCTGTCCTTGCAAAAGGCGTATGAGTCGGAAGTTCTGACCATCGCTGAAGTATTGGCACGCCCGCACAATTTTACTTTGCAGCAGCAAACCGGTTTGCTGGCTATTCAGGATGCGACACATTTTCAGCTCAGCATGGATGTGTTGGTCGGTGCGAGTATCGTAAACCAGCAACACCGTACGTATATCCGGGATCAACAACAGGCAAAAGGCTTGCCTTATATAATCCCGTATGCGTACAATTATAAAGTTCATTTAAACCACAAGTTTTTGACGCTTAATTCGAATCGGCAGCTGGTATTCATCGAAGCAAATAGAATTGCATGCAATCAGCGTGCATTGAATAATAATTTCGTGGCGTCAAGCCATGGACATAACACACGATCTGCACATCGCGGCCAGCCACCGCTTCGACAAACAACGGTTGCTAAACGTGCCTCTCGACCACGGCAGCAAACATCTGCCACACAACGAGGTTCCAATGTGTGGGTTAGAGGAGGTGGTGGTCGTCAACAACAACAAGTCGTCACACCACGGGTTGCTAGTTTTAGCGCCGCCAACAATAGGTCGCATGAACAGCATGCAACAACTGCCGGCGGTAGTGCCAGTGTCGACGCCAACACAACGATACAAAATGGGCCGCAAATCTTTGCAGCGGACGCTGGTCAAGCAGGCGGAACTGCGGCTGAAGCAGAAGCAGCCATTGTCGGAGGACTTGATGCTGGAACTAGCCGAGTATCGACCCCGTTCGATGCCTTTAAATCTGCGCATGCATCTCCAAGCCACCAAGACGCAGCGATTGATAGCAATGAACAACCGCCGCCAGATGATAATCAACAACAACAATCAGCAGCTGCGGAACATCAGCAGTCAAACGGTGGGCGATTTGATGGTGGAGGAAACGCTGGTGCGGGCGCAAACGAATACGACTATGGTGCACCAGATTACTGGGAGCAAGACATCAACAACAATACCTTGGTCGATAGAGAAGATGTTGGCCAAGCCAGCAATAGTAGCCAGCAGCAGCAATATCGAGACAGTTCGGAAGAATCATGGGATCCTTTCGCCTACTCCGACCAAAAAGTATTCCAAATTGGCATTAAGCCTTTTAGGCCAGCGCAATTTAATGGGCCGCCAAAGCAATATGATTACAACATCTATGCGCTTATCCCAGATGCGGCAGGAAAAATCGACGTCCAGTGCTGCACTCTCCATGATTTGCCAGGTGTCGAAAAATATCGGCACTGCTACTACCAACGAAACGAAAAATGGTGGCATGCACTCTTCCCTATTGGAAAAATGTTCAGCCATGGCGTCGCAGAAGTGCGAAAACACAACGACATGGTCGCACAAGCGTCGCATGCTATGGATCAACACACACAAAAGCGAATGCGTCCAGATGAGACGAACTTATCGCAACAACCACAAGACAATGAAGGTGATGGACTTACAATTTCATCACGAGCGGGTCATTTATCTGAACCGTTTTGACCGGCAAATTTTGACAATACTACAGCTGGAAACGCCCACGTTTTGGGAGCGAACAACGGTGCGATTGGAAACGGAGCTGCAAATGGAGGTGGCAATGGAGGCGTACTTGCTGCGACGCATGCAATTTGCGCAGGTGCAGGAGCAAATGGGTTAAATGACATAACGCACCCGAAAATTGCCATTACAAGTACCGGTGGGAGATGCTGCCGTCAATATATGGCAGTATATAGGTGTTGTGCCGTACGTACGGCATATACCAGTGGTTGATCGACCGCAGCAGCAGCTGACGGCGCCGCCGTCGTTTCCGTTAATAAATAATGATGGTCGTCTAGTTGTGAATGCTTTTCAGCCGTTTTTCAATAATACTGTTGCGTTTCCGCAGAATTTTGTTGATAATAATGTAAACGTTCAATTTCAAAATCCGTACGTACCTATAAATAACGCGTATCGTGTCCCACCACAGCTGCAAATAAATCAGCAGCAGCAGCCGCCACTGATGTATATACAACAACAACAGCCAAACGTGTCGAATTTGCAGATGCATGCAAATTTTAATTCTCCAGTTGTTGACCGTCGGCCGACGGTTGAAAACTATTCCTTCAATCAGCAGCAACCAATTGGAAAAACAATTCCTCCTGTGTCCGTTCAGGGTGGTTACGGTAACGCAAATAATAATATGGGTGCCTCAGTGTCATCTCAGGGTTGGCAACCTCAGCAACAACAAAACTCGTGGGTCCCGCTACAACCTCAACCTCCGCGACCCCCACCTCAGGTTCTACCTCCAGCTCAGCCGCAAATACAGTCGCAGTCGCGGAGCGATGTTGCTCTCTTGGCACAAATGCTTGGTGATTTATTTACTAAGCGAGGTGGTGTCAATGAATCAACGCTGAAAAAGTATCGAGAAATAGGCGCCAATTTAAAGGTGCTTCCGTTTAACCCCGCAAACTACGTGGACCGACCTTTGGCTGAATATCGCGTCTCATTTGAATTAGTGATGAATCATCATAACATCCCGGAGTCGGACTGGGGCAAATGTTTCTTAGCCGTCACTGACGCGGGTACTCTTTACATGCTGGCCCATATGCCTGAGGCGGATCGGAACAATTTCGAATTCGTCTGGGAGACGGTTATGCGGTATTATGCGCCAAACGAGCCTCCTCTGACATTTGCCAATGTGTCGGCTAGGCCATATAGGTACCCGCAGCCCCCGGCCATGTGGTTGGACGAGAAAGTTAATGCGTTTATGAATGCGGGTATGTTCCGCATTCCGGCAGAACAGTGGGCGTGGTCTACCGCATTGGGAATGATTCCGGAAGAGTGGCAGATACAAATTCGTCGCGATGGTGTGGATAGTTTTACCTGCTTTTCGCGGGCCCTTACAGGCTATTGGAGTGCGCGACAGTATGCTGAGCGAGGTAATAGACCATCTGCGTTGGCATCGCTGGCCCCTGCTAACTATTCTCGCCCGAGAATGCGTTATAACAATACGGGGATTGGTAGTTCTCCGTGGCAGAGTATCGGTAACGGTAATAAAAATTCGTCATGGCCGAATGCAGGCAGTAACAACAGCAACGCTTCACCGTGGCAGCAAATGATCGATAATACTGGTAACAATGCCAGTAGCGGTGGCAGTGGCGAAAGAATGTTTGCTGCGGTTGCTGAAGAAGAAGAAGGAGAAGGCATCGTCGATGAAGCTGTGTCTGAGTTCAAAGTGATGGAGGCCAGTATGTATTTTGTGGCCACTGATATGGATGAGTGGTTGGCTTTCACCGATCCGGCAACAGGTGTTTGTTTTTATACGCGTCAACAAGGTGTGTGTGGCTACTGCTTGGGCAGAACACACCCAATGCATTATGCCCGAGAATGCCCACACCGGGCGGCAGGATTGTTCCATGATGAGGCGGTTTTGGCAGCTGCCAAAGATGGCACGTCAATCAATTTGGAGGGTAATAAACCGCCGGTAGTTATTGCCGCTTCTAGCCCAAAATATGGTGTCGGCGACAATAATGAAAACCCGCTTCGTCGAAACCCTGCTTTTGCACGCAGAGGTGGTAGAGGAGGGTATGCTGGTAATAGCTTTGGCGACTCTGGTTTTGGCGGTCAGCGCAATGGCGATTGGCAGGTTGGCAGCGGATTTCCGCGCAAAATTACTAACCGAAATGCGAATAAAACGGAGGAACAATTAGCGGCCGACCAACGTAGCCAAGATGAGTTGGTGAAGGCCTTCCAACGTGACCGTAGCAACGATCAACCTTCTTCCAACAACTCTGGTCCGTCTAACAACCGATTTAATCCGATTGACAAAAACACGCGTGATATAAAGGACTTCGTCGCTAAAGAATGTTTGAAGACGGACGTCAAGACTGAACAGCTTCGTACAGAGGTTAAAGACGTCATGTCCAAGATGTCCAATTTTATGGACAAATTGGCAGTTGGCGATTCAAAAAACGAATAGCGCCACGGCGCGAAATGGCCGAAGTTCTTGCCGCTAACAAAGCGTCACCTTTGGATGATGCCATTGTTATGGGTGACGGTAGGAGAGCTTTGGTGCAACGCGTCGTGGCCAGTGATAGTGAGTTTGTAACTTCATCTATGTTTTTAATCCAAAATACGTTTAAGCTGCGTGATCCGCAGTATACGATGTACACGTCGAAAATTAACCCTAATTTGCGTGAGAAAATTGACGAAATGTCGGCATCGGAAATGCGCAAGATGGTGCCAAAATTTGGTGGTGGTGAAACACACCGACCGTACGCCACGCCTCCTGGTGCGCTTATGCCGATGCACGTGATTTTGAATATCGAAGGTCAGCGAAATCTAATCATATACGACACTGGTAGTGCACTTAATTACATGGACGAAGAAACGTTCAATGGATTGCCGCCAGGTGATTTTAGGTTGGACACAACGTGTCTGCCGAAAATGCTGTCGTCCACTGGACACAGCATGCAAGTTATTGGCTCTACACTGGTGAAAGTTTCGTCCGAAGATTGGTCAACAACACAAAAATTTTGGATTGCGCGTGGCTTCTCAGGAGGTGCGTTGCTAGGCAACGAGTTTATACTACACCAGGTGGACGTACACGCGATAAACGCTGGTAACAAAATAGTTTTGGTGAAAAAGCCAGATTGCG